>PVKU01017124.1:0-12381 GCA_004027475.1 Anoura caudifer | reverse complement strand
CTAACTCTCTGTATTGTTTTTTCAGTGGCAAGCACAGCAATCATTTTAAGGCCAGGCCTCGTTATTTTCGGCATGGACCTGCATCTATTTTCACCAGGGCATCAGACCATCCACCTGACTGCCCCCTGCCATATACTACATGGTTTCTAAGGAGAAGATAAATTCTGCATTTTCCAGGGTCCCAAGGAAAACCCTCTCATACCATCTAGGGACCAGGGCATAGCTGCTGTGTCTATTCAGGGTCCAGGGAATGCATACTCCCTCCATTCAGGACCCACAAAATACCCCTGTCCTCCATGTAGGGTCCAGGGAATACCTCCTGTGCACATCCAAGGTGCAGGGATTACAACCTCTCTCCCTCCAGGTTCCATGTAATATGCCTTCCCTCTTTCCAGGGTCCTTCAAAATAGCTTCACTCCCTCCCAGGTTCAATTAATACCCAGGCTCTCTACCCAGGGTCCTGGGTAAATGCCCTCCCCTGAGCCAGTGTCCAAGGAATACTTCCTCCCTCCATTCAGGATGCAGGGAATAACCCCTCCCTCCAACCTGGGTTCCACAGAACTCCACTCCCATCATCAAAGGACAGGGACTATCCTCTACCCCCAACTTGGGTCCCAGGGAATGACCCTCCCTCCTCCAGTGTTCACCCTCCCTCCATCCTGAATCCAGGGAATATCCCCTCCCTTCTTCCTGGTTCCCACAGAGTACATGTTCCCTCCATCCATGGTTCCAAAGAATACTTGCTCCCTCTATCCATAGTCCCACGGAATATGCCCTCTCATCCATGGAGATCCTGATCTGCAAGTGATGGGGATGGTTGGAAAGAGAGACTCCTTCACACCTGTTTTATTACTTAGAAGGTTTGGGTTTCCCACACACGAGTCAATGAAACACCTTTATTTTTTAGAAACCAATAACTTTATTGGAAGAAATGGTAAAACTGGCACATAAAAGTGGAAGTGAACGTTTTGAATGGCAATATGGCAATAGGCATGCTCAGCACGGTGACCAGGGGAAGTCATTGCATGGCTATGGGGAGGCAGTCCAGGCTCAATTTTTGCTGCTGTCACCCAGGGTGAGCTTGTCAAAGAGGTACTCTGCTGGGCCGGATTCCGGAGCCCCCATCTTGCGCAGCTTGATGACGTGGTCCCCCGACTCTTTGATGAACATCGCCTGTTGGTGCAGGTAGTGCGTCTCCAGGAAATCGCACAGGTGGCCATCCCCCTTCTCGGTGGCCAGCTGGTGCAGACTCAGCAGGCTCTGGTTCACTTTCTTCGCCAGGTGCAAGGCACAGTCCATGGCCCTCAGGCCACTCTCCCATTCATCCCAAGGCGGCCTGCTGATGTCCCACAGGCGGATTCGGCCCCCGCGCTGGTTCTGCAGCTGCATCAGCCTCTCTGCGTGCTCCTTCTCCTTGTTTGACCTCTGCAGGAAGAACTGGCTGAAGTGCTTCAGGGCCATGTCTTCACGGTCGAAGTAGAAGGCCATGGACGAGTACACGTAGGAGGCGTGGAAGTGTACGTTGATGTGGTTGCTGACAGCGGCCTCACACTCAGGGTGGTAGTTCTGACGCGCAAATGAGGGCCCGGGCAGCATCTCCCTGTCTTCAGGCGCAGGCGCAGAGCAGCAAGACTGAGGTGGTGCTGAAGCCGAGGCTGCTGAGTGGGCTGTGGCAGGGACGACTGTGGAGGCTGGGGGGCCTTGGAGTGTCCTGCAATGGCGTGAAACACAGGTGTGCTCACGCGCTGCAGTTGGCTCTGAGGTGGGGCCGGAAAAAACCGACCCACTCAATAGTGTTCAGCGAGGAGGGAGACAGCATCTGGTATGTGATGGGGCTTGGGTTGGGGTCAGGGCATGGCCATGTTGGCGGGGGTGCTTGAGGGGGGTCTAAGGGGGGCTGGGGCATTGACACTTTCCAAGTTCCATGTCAGCCTGATTGACAGGGCCTATCAGTGCTGGGCATCTGCCAGGTATGACATTTTAAAATGTTACTCAGGAATACAAGTACAACTGTTTTGAGTTAATCACCTACATGATTTCTTTGAGCAGCTTATTTGAATATTGCCCCAATGTGATTGTTTCATTAAACATAGCCCTTTTGTGGTGTCACTGGTAACATTTCATATCACAAACCTCTGTTTGAATGACTTCGCATGGACATGAGGACAGTTCCGACAGCCCCACTGACTTCCTAGACCTTGTTTCTCCAGAGATCTCTGCTTTCTCCTCCCATTCATGATCAGTTTCACATTTCCCTGGTGGCAGAGGAGGGCCTCCAGCATCTCAGTGACTCGGGCACCTCTCGATCTTTCACTGTTTTGGAATTCGTTCTTTGCTCACTTTACTCTCTCTCCTGTCTTAATTCTTAATCTTTCAGCCCTGTCCCACAGACACTTTCCTTCTGCCCTGCCTGCACCCCAGTGTGGAGTGTCGTGGACCTCATCACTGACCCCTAGAGGCCTTCACCCGTTTCACCTGGCTTGCCAGTCTCTGTCCTCTTAGGTAAGCACAGACTTCAGTTTCCTCTGGCAGGAAACGGATTTAGATACACCCTTAGAGAAAGCACTTAATCATGTGGATGTATGCATCCCCTCCAAACTCTTTTGTAGTTTCACTGCCATTCAGCAAGCCTTTATTTTTAAAGCTTTCAGTTAGGTTCTGAGGAACAAGCCACAGTAATTGAGAATACCACTGATCTCAAATTGCCTTTCACTCATTCAACAAATACTTATTATCTGAAATGGCTCAGGCACTAGTCTAGGGTTTGAGCATATACCAGTAACAAAGAGAGACTACGGAACTGTGAGAAGGGTTTTAGGACCTCTGGCTGGGAGCTGGGTATGGAAACCAAAATATACATTTCCTATAATACAGTATCACGATTGTATTTTCTGTTCATCCTCTGAGTAAGTGTATGATCCATAGTGATGTCTTCTTTCTCATTCTTGAAATTGGTAATTTGTGTGTTTTCTCCTTCTGTCTTCTTCTCCTTCTCTTTGTCCTCCCCCAACTTTCCCCCCCTTCTTCATCTCCTCCTTCTCTCTCTGGTTTGCCTGTCTAGAGATTTATGTTTTTATTTGTTTGTTCATTTTTCTCCAAGAAACTACTTTGATTTCATTGATTTGATAGAGTTTTTGTTTTTCTACGGGTTCTGTTTCACTGCTACCTGCTCCTCTCTTTATAATTTCCTTCTTTCTGCCTGACTTTATTTTAGTCTTTTTCTACTTTTTAAGGTTAAAAGTTAGATAATAGATTTGAGACCTTTCCTCTTCAAATATAGGAATTCAATGATATGAATTAACATACAAGGACTGCTTTAACCTACAAATGTGGATAGGCTGAGGTTTTGTTGACGTTCAAGTCCAAATAATTTCTTCTCCAACACTTGGATTGTTTGAAATGTATTGTGAGCTTCCAAATATTTGAGTGTTTTCAGATATCTTTATGTAATTATTTCTAATCTAATTTCATTGTGATCAGAGAACATTTCTTTCATGATATGAATAATGTTATATTTATTGAACACTGTATGGTAGCTTAGGTTATGGTCTATTTTGGTAAATGTTCTATGTGCACTTGAAAAAAAATGTGCTACTAAGGAATATGCTTGTAAAGTTTCTTCATTCGGACTCTATGATTTTTCCTAACATGAGTATGATTTCTTCTAATTATTTTTCTTCTCCTGATTATAACAAATAATACCCAGTGGTGGCCTGCAGAGAAAACTCTGTGGTTTCTGGAATCTGTGAGTGTATTGGATATTCAAAAAGTGGGCATATTCATTCTTAAATGCTTAAGAAATTGCCCTGGCTGGTGTAGCTCAGTGGATTGAGTGCAGGCCTGCAAACCAAAGGATCACGGTTCGATTCCCAGTCAGGGCGCATGCCTGGGTTGCAGGCCAGTTCCGGGCAGGGGGCGCATGAGAGGCAACCACACATTGATATTTCTCTCCCTCTCTCCTTCCCTTCCCCTCTAAAGATAAATAAAATCTTAAAAAGAAATGATCACCGAAAAGAAACGATCACCGAATCATGTTCGTAAACTAAACACAGACGTTATTTGTACACACATGCACCCACACAAGGAAGAACAGGAAACCCGAAATTATGAGGGATTCTTGAAAGACAGGAAAAGCAGAGGCTACCAAAAGTCTAAGAAGAGAGTAAATGAAATTGCAGCACTGTAGAGGGTCCTTGGTCAACTGTGAGATTAAAGAGCTACTCTGTGAACAGCAGGCCTGCTTTACCCTCTCCTGCTCTAACCCTCCCCTGCCCCCAGCTCTACTTGCTGTACTTACACAGGGCACTATGCAACTGTGGCATCTGACCCTTTTCATCTCCCCAAACTACACTCCAAAGACAGTGAATGAGCTTAAGGCAATTACAGACCTGCAGAGAAGGGAAGCAATAGGACACATCTACCTAGAAGAAAAAAGTATTAGTCTCCCAATGTCAGACATATCGCATTTACTTTGGCCACAAGGAGCGTCCCTTTCCTACCCATAAGCCATGCCATGTGTCCTCACAGGAAAAGCCACTGAGAGTAATCCAGCCCACTCCGGCCTTCCATTACAGCAGAAGCCCTGTGGTGAAATGCACATCACAACTCCAGGTCCGATCCGTGCTCAGTACCTCAGTCGATCAAGGAAGTCCTTTATGCCTGACCATACAGGGACACAGGTTTGCCAAATGTATGATGAAGATAAAAGAACAAAGGACAATGAATGCACAGAACTATTTCCGGGCAGGGGGAACCCAGATATAACACAGGAAACAGAAGAGAATTTTACCAAAAATTCGAATTCATAGTCTCAGAACTATAAGGGAAGAAAATGGATTTATAAAATAAAAATGTCTACTACAGAAGGAGTTAGAGAACAGGTAAAGTTCTTGCAAAATAGAAACGTTATTACATTAAATGTCAAGAGGTCAGAACAGATTGTCCCCGCCTCACCCAGGCTGTGATGGAACCTGGAACATGCCGCTGGTGCACTGCCCACTTAGACCCCCCTGACACCCCCCTTTACCACTCCCCCCCTCCCAGGGATTCTCCTTCCCTCTCCGGAACACTCGCGAGAATTGGCCACTTTTCCTGTCTTCAGGTCCCAACTTCCATTTTCCGGTTCCATCGCAGAGCCAACCACCAGTCGCCTGTTGCAGACCGCTGGAGCACCACCCCTCGGCGGTGCCGCTGACTCACCTGGGGACACTCTGAGGCTACCCCACAACTCCAGCTCCTGCTTCCAGGACTTCTTCACTTTGGTGCCCCCACCCCGCACCCGCGCTACCAGGCATGGCGACCGCATTCGCGCCCTGGCATGTGCGTCATAACTACCACCCCGAGTGTGAGGCCGCCATCAACAACCAGGTCAACTTGGAGCTGCACGCCTCCTATGTGTACATGTCCATGGCCTTCTACTTCGACCGTGAAGATGTGGCCTTGAAGCACTTCAGCCTGTTCTTCCTTCGGCAGTCGAACAAGGAGAGGGAGCACGCGGAGAAGCTGCTGTGGCTGCAGAGCCAGCGTGGTGGCAACCCCCGCCTGCACAACATCCCCAAGCCTGAGGAGGAGAACTGGCAGAATGGCCTGAGGGTCATGGAGTGCGCCTTGCACCTGGCGAAGAGAGTGAACCAGAGCCTGCTGAATCTGCACCAGCTGGCCACCGAGAAGAAGGACGGCCACGTCTGCAACTTCCTGAAGCGTCACTACCTGCATGAACAAGTGATGTTCATCAAAGAGTTGGGGGACCATATCACCAACCTGCGCAAGCTGGGGGCCCCGGAAGATAGCCTGGCAGAGTACCTCTTTGACAAGCTCACCCTGGGCGACAGCAAGAACTGAGCCGGGACTGCTTTACTGATAGCCACGGGGTGACTTGCCCTGGTCACCTTGCCAAGCATGCCTGTTGCCATACTGCCATACAAAATGTTAAGTTTTTATGTTCGAGTTTTATCATTACTTTCAAAAGTATTCGTTGCTGAATAAGTAAAGGTGTTCCATTGATTTGTGTGTGCAAAATCTTCGCCAGTTAAGTTTTATATCAGGTATGCACAATAACTTCAGTCACCTATGTCCCATCCCGTGCAGCTCGGGATCTTCAGGGATGGAGGGAGGAGGTGTTCCCTGGACACTGGATGGATGTTGGGAGTATTCACTGAACCGTGGAGGAAGGTGGTGCTATCCTATGGGACACTGGATGGAGGGAGGGCTATTCCCTTGGCCCTGAATGGAGGGACGAGGTATTCCCTCGGCTTTCAATGGAGGGAGGTGCATTCTGTGTGACCCAGGTTGAGGGAGGACTACTACCTGTACCCTGGATCCAGGGAGGGGGTATTCCGTGGACCTTGGAGGGTAGGAGGGAGTATTCCCTGCAACATGGATGGAGGGGGGAGGTATTCCAGGAGACCCAGGATGGAGGAAGTGGGTATTTCCTGAATCCTGGATGAATGGAGGGGAATTCCTTGGGACCCAGAATGTAGGGAGTAGGTATTTCCTTGACCCTGGAATGAGGGAGGGGATATTCCCTGGACTCAGAATGGATGGAAGAGGTATTCTCTGGACACTGGATTGAGGGAGTGGTTATTCCTTTGGCATTGAATGGAGAGAAAAGGTATTCACTGGACCCTGGATGAGGCAGATGGTATTCTCTGGGTCCTGGATAGAGGAAGGAGGTATTCTTCAGGGCCCTGTGTGGAGGGAGAGGGGGTTCTTCTCTTGGCTGTAAATGGAAGGACAAGGCACCCTCTGGGCCTTGAATGGAGGGAGGAGCATTCCGTGGGAGCCAGGATTGAAGGAGGAGTATTCCCTGGACCCTAGATGAAGGGAGGGGGTATTCCCTGGACCCTGGATGGAGGGAGGGGATGTTCCCTGGGCTGTGGATAGAAGGAGGGGCTAATCCCTGTACTATGGGTGGATGGAGGTCATTTTCCCTGAGCCCTGGAGGAGGGTGGGGCTGTTCTGTGAGACAGTGGTTGGAGTGATATGGTATCCCTGGGACCCCGGAAGCAGAAATGGGTTATTCCCTTACCCTCAATGGAAGGAGGGGGTATTCCTGCATTCTGGATGGACGGAGGAAGTTCCCTGGACCCCGGATGGAGGGAGGGTGTATTTACAGGAACCTTGATTAAGGAGGGGGTATTCCCTGAACCCTGGAGGAGGGTGGGACTATTCTGTGGGACACTGTATGGAGAGAGGGAATATCCTTGGGAACCTGGAAGGAGGGAGGCAGTATTACCTGGCTGGATGATGGGAGAGGGTATTACCTGGACCCTGGATGCAGAGAGGGTGTACTTTTTGAACCCTGGAGGAGGGTGAGGCTATTCTGTGGGACACTGCATGGAGTAACAGTGTATCCCCGTGACGTTCAATATAGGAAGAGGGTCTTCCCTGAACCATGGATGGAGGGAGGTGTTTTCCTTAGGGCCTGAGTGGAGGCAGTAGGTATTCCCTGAATCCTGGATGGAGGCACACGTATTACCTGGGTGTTGGAGGAAGGGAAGGGCATTCCGTGGGACCCAGGGTGGAATGTGCAGCTATTCCCTGCACCTTGCATGGAGGGTAGGGTTATTCCCTGAACCTCTGAGAAGGGTGGGGCTATTTTGTGGGACCCTGGGTGGAGGGAGGCAGTATTTTCTGGACAATGGACAGATGGAGAGGCCCTGGATGGAGGAAAGGGGTGCTCCCAGGACCCTACATAGATGGAGGAAGTGGTCCCTGCACCCTGGATGGAGGGAGGGTGTATTCACTGGAACAGGAATGGAGGAAGGAGTTATTCCCTACACCCTGGATGGAGGGAGAGGGTATTTCCTGGCCTTGGAGGAGGGTGGGGCTATTCTGTGGGACACTGGATGGCGGGAGTGGTATTCTGTGGACCCTGGGTGCAGGGAGGAGGTATACCCTGGACCCTGGATGGTGAGAGGGGTATTCCCTGGAAGCTGGATGGAGGAAGGTTGTTTTCCTTGGACCCTGAAGGAGGGTGGGGCTATTTGTGGCACAATGAATGGAGTGAGGGGATATACCAGGCACCGTGGAAGGAGGAATGGGTTATTCCCTGGACCGTGGATGGAGGGAGGGTGTATTCCCTGGATCTTTGATAGAGGGAGTGGGTATTCCCTGGGCCCTGTATGGAGAGAGAAGGTAATGCATAGATGCTGGATGGATGGAGGGAATTTTCCCTGGACCCTGGATGGAAGGTTGGACTATTCTCTGGGCCTTGAAGGAGGGTAGGGGTGTTCCCTTAACCCTAGCGGAGGGTGGGGCTATTCTGAGGAACACTGGATGAAGGTGTGGGTATTCACTGGGTCCTGGATGGAGAGATGGGTGTTCCTTGGGACCCAGGGTGGAGTCAGGGTGTACCATGGACTTTGGATGGAGAAAAGGGGTATTCCCTGAGCCCTGGAGTAGCGTGCTACATCTGTTGGAACCCTGTTTGGAGGAAGGCCATATTCCCTGGGACCTGAATGGTGGGAGGCAGTACTCCCTGGACCCTGGATGGAGGGAGCAGGTATTCCCTGCACCCTCTAAGGAGGGTGGAGATATTTCCTGGACCTAGAATGGAGGGAGAAGGTATTCCCTGGTCCATGCAATGAACAAGGGTGTATTTCCTGGGCCCTGGATGGACAGAGGAGGTATGCCCAGGACTCTAGATGGAGTGAAAGTGTATTCCCAGAGCCCTGGATGGAGTTAGGGGTTATTCCTTGAATCCTGCAGGAGGGTGGGCCTATTCTGCAGTTCAGTGGATGGAGAGAAGGGGTTCACTAGCGCCCTGGATGGATGGAGCGGGTGTTCCTGGGACCCTGGAATGAGGGAGTAGTGTATTTCCTGAACCCGTGGTGGAGGTGGGGGCTATTCTGTGGGATCCTGGATGAAGGATGGTGGTAGTCCTTGAACTCTGGATGGATGAAGGAGTATTGCCTGGGCCCTGAACGGAGGGAGAGGTTATTCCTGGAACCTGGGTGGAGAGAGCTGGTATTCCCTGGACATCGGATGGTGGGAGGGGTATTGCCTGAGCCGTGGATAGAGGGGGGGGGTATTCCCTGAACCCTTTATGGTGGGAGGGAAACTCCCTTGCTGTGGATGGAGGGAGGGTGTATTCCCTGAACCCTGGAGGAGGGGGCAGGGCATTCCCTGTGACCCAGGTTGGAGGAACGGGGTATTCCCTGGGCCCTGGATGGAGGGAGGGACATTCTGTGGGACCCAGGTTGGATGGAGTGGGTATTCCCTAGGTCCTGGATGGAGGGAGGCAGTATTTCTGGGCTCTGGATGGACAGAGAAGGTATTTCCTGGGCCCTGGATGGAGAAGCATTTATTTCTTGGGCACTGAATGGAGAGAAGAGGTATTCGCTGGACCCTTGATGGAGGTAGCAGGTATTCCCTGTAGCCAGGATGGAGGGACAGGGTATTACTCCTTGGATCCTGGATGGAGGAAGGTGGTAGTCCCTGGACTCTGGATGGAGGGAGTGGTTATTCCTAGGGCACTGAATGGAAAGAGAAGGAATTCTCCGGACCCTGGATGCAGGGAGAAGGTATTCCCTGGGCCCTGGATGGAGGGAGGAGGTGTTCCCTGGATGCTAGATGGAGGGAGAGGTTCTTCTCTTGGCCCCAAATGGAAGGACTAGGTACTCCCTGACGTGGAGTTGGAGGGAGGAGCATTCCGTGGGACCCAGGATTGAAAGAGTATTACCTGGACCTTGGATAGCGGAGTGATTGTTCCTGAATCTTGGAAGAAGCTGGTGCTATTCTGTGGGACACTGGAGAGTATGGAGGTATTCCCTGGATCCTGGATGGAGGTAGGGGGTATTCCCTGGGCTCTACATGGAGGGAGGGGGTATTTCCTGGACCCTGGATGGAAGGAGAGGTTATTCTTTGGGCACTGAATGCAGAGAGGAGGTATTCCCTGGACCCTGCATAGAGGTGGGGCGTATTCCTGGGCTCTGAATGGAGGGAGGGGGTATCCCTGCATGCTGGAAGGAGTGAGGTGATATTCTTTGAACCCTCTAGGAGGATGGGGCTATTCTGAGAGACACTGGATGGAGGGTGGGGGTATTTCCTGAACCCTGTATGAGGGAAGGGCATTCTGTGAGTCCCAGGATGTATTCCCTGGGTCCTGAATGGAGAGAGATTATATTCCCTAGACCCTGGAGAGAGAGAGAGAGAGAGAGAGAGAGAGAGAGAAAGAGAGAGAGAGAGAGAGAGAGAGGTTTTCCTTGACCCTGGATGAAGGGATGGCGAATTCCAAGAACCTTGATGGAAGGAGGCTGTGTCCCCTGGGACATGAAAGGAAGGAGGAGTTTTCCCTGCAGGCCTGGATGGAGGTAGGGTAATTTCCTGAATCCTGGAGGAGGGTAGGGCTATTCTATAGGACACTGGATGGAGGAAGAAATATTGCTGGGACCCTGGAAAGAGGGCATTGTATTCTCTGGACCCTCACTGGAGGGTGGGGGTATTCCCTGAACCTTTTATGGAGGAAATGAAAATCCCTGGACTGTGGATGGAGGGAGGGTATATTCCCTGAACCATGGAGGAGGGTGGGGCATTCCCTGGGACCCAGGTTGGAGGGCGTGAGTATTCCCTGGATACTGAATGGAGGAAGGAGGTTTCCCTGGGCCCTGAATGGAGGGAGGAGGTATTCCTTGGACACCGGATAGGGGGAGGGCATTTACCCAGGACCCTGAGTAGAGGGCCTGGGTATTCATAGAACCCTGGAGGAGTATGGGGCTATTTTGTGGGACCCTGGATGGAGGGAGGGCATATTACGTGGAACCTGGATGAAAGGAGGTTGCATTCCCTGGAACCCTGGATGGGCAGAGCAGGTATGCCCTGAACCCTGGATGGAGTGAGAGGGTTTTCCTTGGGACCCTGGAAAATGCAGAATTTATCTTCTCCTTAGAAACCATGTAGTATATGGCAGGGGGTGGTCAGGTGGATGGTCTGATGCCCTGGTGAAAATAGATGCAGGTCCATGCCGAAAATACAAGGCCCGGCCTTAAAATTATTGGTGTACTTGCCACTGAAGAAACAATAAAGAGAGTGAGATTGGGCAAGAATTAGAGAGTTCTTACATTTTACCTGAAGTTTTTTAGTTTACTAAAATATGCAAATATTAATGTTTCTTAGCAATACCTGTGTAGAAATATGAAGACCCCTGAAGCCATCTTGGCAGAGTACCACTTTGACAAGCTCACCCTGAGCAACTGCAATGATAGCAGAGCCTTAGGCTGGCTTTCCCAGAGACATGGGAGTGACTTCCCATGGTCCCCATGCTGGTCATGCCAAATATAGTTTCTTGCTTCACTTGTACTCTTCCTTCCATTAGTGCAACATGGTACCCCAAACCTCAAATTATCTGCAAAGGACTGAAAAATACAAGGTCAAGGCTGAAGGTCAAATTTCTGATATTGAATGTGAAGTAGCATAAATTCTCCTGCACATTATCAGTGACTCGGTGCTTTGGAGAATGTAGACGGTGGGGGAGAGCTGAAGCTGGGAGGCCCGTTAAGAGATCTTGTAGCTGGTCCACGTGAAACACAGTGAGGGTTGACCTATGGTGGTGACTAAGAAAATGAAGAGATGTTAGCAAATTCCACATGGATTGGATGAGCTGATAAGCTCTGATTATGGGCCAGGTGTGAAGAGTGAGAAATGAGGAAAATAATCTAAGTTCTGGTGCTTAGAACTGAATACCTGGATTGATGGTAGCACTGTTTATTAACTTGGGAACCTTTCTCCAGGGGCATGTCTGGGGTAGAAGGATGGGACTGCCATATTCTGTAAACCCTGAGAAGGCCATAGGACATCTAAGTGGAACCATCATGTAGACAACTCTGAGGCCATTATAGACCCAGTGCTCCAGGTTTGTACCGGGGGCTGGGTGTGTAGGCACCCTTGGCTTAGCAAGTACCAAGACTTCACACACACAGAAACAAAACATGTGTTCAGCATAAACTATATTTCTTTTCCACTCTAGGCATAACGGCATTCTCATCAATTAGGAAAGATGGGAACACTCCCCAAATCAAAGTTCCCAGATGTCAGTCAGGCTCAAAGCTCAACCTTGAGAGGGAGGCCTTTCTAAACACAGTGATGTCAGTCCTGCTATGGTGACTCATTCATGCACGGTAGGTGTTATTTATCCACAATGGGCCTTGATCATCTATCTACCCACTAGCTGGATGAAACTGATCCAATAATATCTGTGTTTAAGGTTTGTAAGTAGCAAAAGAAACTATTACGAACAAGTATGTGTCACCAGATTAGACAATCTGGAAGAAATTAATAAATTTCGAGAACATACAATCTTCCGAAGCTGAATCAAGAAGAAACAGGAAAACCGAACAGATGGCTTACAACTAAGGAAATCAGGGAAGTTAATAATAAAAAAAT
>PVKU01017123.1:0-12395 GCA_004027475.1 Anoura caudifer | reverse complement strand
ATACAAGATGCTTTTAACAAAGATGGTGTATTAAAAGCACTCAATATGCAGCAGAAAGAAAGAAGGAGCTCCTACCCTTCACAACAGCATGGATGGCACTGGAGAGCATTATGCTAAGCGAAATAAGCCAGGTGGTGAAAGACAAATACTATATGATCTCACCTTTAACAGGAACCTAATCAACAAAACAAACAAATAAGCAAAATATAACCAAAGACACTGAAACTGAGAACAGGCTGACAGTGACCAGAGGGGAGAGGGGAGGGAATTTCAGGGGGAAAGGGGAAGGGTTTAGATGAACAAGTATAAAAGACACATGGACAAAAACTAGGGGGTGGAAATGGGAGGGAGGTGGGGGGGGCTGGGGCAGTGGGCTGGGATGGGAGTAAAAGATGGAAAACTGTACAAGAACAACTAAAATAAAATTTAAAAAAACAAAGCACTCAATAAATGGACATCACTTTTGCTACTAAGATATTGGTGTCACTATTATTAGATTCTGTTGGTCATTATAGCTATAGATTTAGCATCTGCATATGCATGTAATACAGAAAGGCAATTCACATAGCATCAGAGGTTGATTATGTGAACAGATATTCTTGTGGGGGACAAATCTCTACACTGAAAATCAATATAGACCCATTCTTGGACATGCATTATTTTCTAATACATCTTGAGGGAACCTAGCAATCATTCTATGCATAATGTGTTTATTTTGTAAAACTAGGATAGTAGCATGAGGAAAAGCCAAGCAAATATTTCCCTTAAAAAATGTGTGTTTAAAATATACCATTTACCAATTCCTGTAGAGTCTCTAGGCCAGTCTGAATTGATTCAATTTATGCAGGGCCCTGGAATTGCTTGAGAAACAGGCTGAAAATAAGGTGTGTTGTGCTCCCCTACACATATATCTGGGAGAGTTAGCTTGAAGAAACTGACTCTGTGTCTGGTTTTGTGGGAAAGGGTTAGAGGTAAACCCTCCTTTGAAGACAGTGCTACAAAGAAGAGGAATTATTTTAGGAAGCAAAAGAACGAGTCCAGCACAGATACAGTATAAACTTCATATAATAATCTGCAGAAGCTCAAAAGGCCAAAGAAATGTTACACTTTATTTTTTAAAGGAAGCAAAAGCTTTTTAAAACCATAGAAAATATATTCTTCAGTTTTCTAGGCTCTCTGCTAACATGTGTAGGTCTTTAAATCCTAATGGTATTGAATTTCCCTAGGTTATTCCTCTCAGAAAAGACATATACATCTGCATTTAGAATTTCCAGCATCAGCTTAACAGCACTTCAGACTCATAATTTAGAACTTCCAGTTCTAATACACCCTAAATAGATAAAATGAAATGACTTTTTTTGTTTCCACATGGGGCCAATGACAGAGGAAATGGCAGTTACAGGAGGCAGCGGCTCAGGCAATCTTGCGATCTTTGTCTATGAAGTTTCTACGAAGCACTCAAAAACACTTTCTAATGATCCTCGAAAAGGCTTCAAAACAAAAAAGCTTCCAATGACTTATTTACCTTGGTGAGGGTCTCTACAGTTACTGATCATTTTTAGTTATGCCTCAAAAGGAATGTGGAACTATAAATAATAGCCTTAGCAGTCACAATGGTCTCCATATGAGCAGTTGTGGTCACATGGTGGGCAGTTCTCTCCTCTAGAGTCTCTCCTCCCCAAGGTTTTGGGCCCTTCTCATTTTTGCACCAGCCCCATCGCTAAGAGTTGCACAGCTGCTGTATTTGTAGAGTCAAAGGGGAGCCAGTTACCAGTGTTGCATGCAGTGGCAGAATGTGGATAGTCACACCCCAAATATCTCTAGTGTCTCTGCTAAGCTGTCAGCATATCCCCGTCCCAAACACTACAACAAATTAAAAAGAACACTGAGTTGCCTGGGAGATATCAAGCCAATGTAGAGGAGAGAACTTAAAATGGAAAGAACTGATGCAAGTTAGAATTGGCAGGAATCAATCCAACTCCAGGAATCAAAGGTTATCCAGTGCCTTCCATTCCAGAGTTCTCCAGTCACTGTGACCGAAAGACTCATTTCTCTGCCAATGGGTTCATCAGCGGTGTTTCATGCAATCCTACTATCAGCGATGTGAGAGTTCAGCAGACCATCAAACTGGGCGCCTCTACCACCAGCCTCAAAGGCCATGCCCTCACCCAATACTAATTAACATCCAGAGTTATTAGGTTTTTCTTAAATGTCTATTTTCTCTTTTTCTTATGCAATGAGACTAATGTTCATCATTTGGGGATACAAAGGATGCACAAACATGTGTAGACACCAAAGTTAAATGAAGTCATTCAGGATCCACATGGTCTTGGTGCATGTGGAGGGCTGGAGGCTGGGTCCTCATGGCATTGTGCAAGGAAGCCCAATATGGCTAAAGTGGCAGTAGTACTGAAAAGCTGATTCAGGTTAGGCTGGTATGTGGGACCCATAATTTGCAGAGAATTTAGGCCATGTCAGTAAATTTGGATCTATTTTAATGGAAATCCTTTATAAGTTTTAAGCTCACCCTAACAAAGCCTTACTCATCTTTATCAAGTCAGCATAAATATCACCTTCTCAAGGATTTTCCCGGAATGCCTTGTGTAAGGCTAGGTGCCTCAGCTATATGTCCCCATGACATCCTTTGATGCTTCTCAAGGTTGTAATCATTTGTCTTATGTTTGTCTGTCATTCCAGCTAGATGATGAGCTCCCCAGAGTTGGGAACAAGACTGTCTCACACTGAACAGTACATGGTTTTGAGTGACCACATTTGTGCATGAATAAATCTTTATGGGTGAAGGAGAGTAAGTCATGGAGGAGAAATGTGTTTCAAGCAAAAGGAAAGATTGAGAGCATTGGCATTTGGATGTCAGATGTAATGATGTGAAGCACAGGGGGAGCTGGCAGTGTGACGTTACTGAGTTTTTAAACGAAGGTGAAGAGTGGAGAACGATGAGGCTGGAGGCAGGCAGGAATCAGGTTATAGACCCAGACAGGGCTGTGTTAGAAGTGACAGCATCTTCAATGGGTCTTTAACCTGATCAGACAGACATGCACACAAATCACTGGTTTCCATATCAGTTTGGTTTGAGCACATCCTTGGTCAAGGGTCAGAAGCTGTTATAATCTGATTTGCTCTTCCAATATATGCTACCTACTTACTAACTTCAAGCGATTGTGTTGGTATGTTTTACCATCTGCTTCTACCTGCTGACATTGATGGGGGGCAGTGAGAGTTTCACTAGCTGTGCATTTATTTCTCCAGGTTCCATAGGTCCGAGTGTATCCCATACCCTGAGTCTATCCGCACAGGGACTTACTGAGCACCATCTGTTGGTTCAGCCCCCCTGAAACTTTAGAACCAGCCAGGTTAGCTGTGCCGCAACATGACTTAAGCAAGCAGTGCATCAGTGCAGCATCAAGTCAGTCCTACTTGTCACTGTCTTCAGCCCCCTGCAAGCATCCTGCTGGCTCTCTTTTCTTAAGCAAATTTTCCATATGTTGAGGTTTTGCCAAATATCTGTTCCTTTTCCACCCAGTAACCGCATGAAGATCCTGCTTGACCAGAAACTGGAATCCTATATTCTGCCTTCATCTTTTGTATATGTGTTTGCATACACATTACACACATATTTAAGTGCCCATGAAAATTAACATGATGAAGTCACACTTGAATTGTTCGACATGATCCTTTTAAGGGAGAACCTCACGTCATAAACTAACATTCACAAAACAAAATAAAAATCCCGAACCTCAAAATACGGAGTTTGATGCCGGTGCAGTCTTTTTCAAAAAGTCATTTAAAAGGCTCCCTGCCCTTCCTAACAGCGCGAGACCTATCAGTGGCAGGGAACTCAGTGGGGCTCCTCTTGTGCAGACAAGAGAAATTGCATGCACACCAGCGTTATCATTGACTGTCCACTCCAGGCTGCTGCCAAGCAGGATAAGACAAAGCTCCTGTGACAGCAATTGGAACAGCCTGCACATTTCTCTGTCACTGCCTATGATAACCTGTGTCACTGCCAGCATGTGCTTCTTTTCCTATTTCAAGGAAAAGCTCGAGAATCCCTTTGTCCTTCTCTCTGCTCCTTCAACCAAGCCTTGATAGCCAAGTGAGGTGATAGATGGAGGCGGCTAAAAATAGTTTGTTTTGCATATAACATACAAGCAAGTGAATAATTTTCTTCTGTAAGCAAAATGCCCAGGGACAGGGAGAGCTCGGTGGCAGTGGCAGCTAAGGGACATAGATGGAGTGCTGCTCCTAGCACAGTAAATCAGTAGTGGCGTAGCTTGGCACACTCGCAAATGCTGCTGCAGCCTGGAGGGAGAAAACGTTAGAGCCCTGGAGAAATACTTCTTGCATTTAAAAATTATACTTGAGCTCTTTGTGGTTGACACAGGGAATTTGTTCATTTATTCTCAGCCCGTGTCAATGACACAAGGAGTGCTGAGTCTTCTGCACCAGCTGTGTGCACCCTGCTTTGAGGTAACCTGGAGCAGGAGACAATTGTGTGGCCCGTGTGGTTTCATGATGAAGCCTGTCATAGGCATGCATGGAAAACCAGCCATGCCACCTCTGCTTTCACATCACTGATCTGATGTAGCATCCAATTCTGGAAAATTTTCAGGTGACCAGTCAAGTCCACAAGATGCCTTGTCGCTGTCACTTTTAAGTTCCTAATCATTCTCAGAGTTAGGCTTTGAGACAGGAGGTTAGGTTTCTGCAAACACAGCAGGTTAGCCAAAGTCGTTTTTCCAGGGTAATTGGGTTAAGACAGGAAGGATGAGAGGGAGAGAGGCCAACGAGCTGTCCATGGACCTGACTCCAGTGTCAATGGTTCCTGCAAGTGGCCAGTCTTTCCTGTTCTCTAATGTCACAGGGCCTCCCTCCTTTACCTAATTCACACACTTTCTCACCTTCTGTGAAGTGGAAGTCACCAGGTACTTTTTATTGGGGGAAGATGGTAAAATCAAGATATAATCCAAGGCCCTACTGTGAGCAGCCCTCTTGGTGACCTGGCCCTGGGAATCACCCACTGTTTTCTGGTCTGGCAGAATTCAACGTCTGGAGCATAAGACAACTGTTTTGCATGGCACAACAGTGAGTGAGTGTGCATGCAGGGGTGGGTAGGAGGATAGAGTCATTAACCTTTGATCTCCAGGTGGCTAAGTTTATATGTGCAAAGACTTTATATTAAAAATTTTGCAAAGACAGTATTCAGAATGTCCACTTATGAAAATCATTAATGTTCTACATACAGATTTTTGGTTTTCTCTAACTTTTTTTTTTTTTTGCTGTATTTCAGGGCATGGTTTACTTAAAATGTTGCACATTCTGTGAAGTGATATGTCAGTTTGTCAGAGCTGAGTTTTACATTCCAGCTCTTTGACACCTCAGTTCCCCATCTATGCAATGAAGAAGAGTTTTTTATCCTCAGTAACTTCGAGGGTAATGTAGATAACACCTGTAAACATTCTAGCACTCGACTTTTAACTAATGATGATCAGTTAATGCTGATGTTATTGATAATTGAATCAGTGAGAGGCGGAGAGAATGGCATTTTCCTAGATTTAGAGGAGTTCGTTCCGCAGCCAGTCTGCCTCTCACATTTCTCACAGATTATAACTGTGGTTCTCATCAAGGTGCTGAGGAGGTGTGTATGTGTGATTGTGTGACTGTGAGTGTGTGTGTGTGTGAGTGCATGAGTGTGTGAGCACATGTGTGCCTGTGTATGCATGTAGTGGCTATGAATATATATATATATATATATATATATATGAGTGTGTGTGTGTTTATGGAAATACCTTTTAGCTAATCTGGTTATTTTAAAAACTCCAAGGTAAATTGTAGGCCAACTCTGTTTTCTCTCACTTTATTTTAGGTATTATTTTTAAATCTGATCGAATGATCTGATCGGCAGTGATAAATTATTTGAGAAATGAGAACTGGGACATGATTAATTTTATATAAAAAAACCTTAAGTAAATGTGCATGTAAATGGCCTTTAGCCATTGAAAATTTTTCAACTCATCCATACAGGGGTGGAGACTGAAATGAGGCCAAGTTCACTGGTTTCAAGATTCACACTTAAAAGTAATTCATTGATTATTCATTCAACAAATAATTATTGAGCACCTGCCACATTCCAAGCATTGCTTGGAGTGTTTTTGAAATAATATAAACAAAATCCATGACCTTTGAGGGTTTGTGATCTTATGCAAGTTCAGATTTTTATTTCTGAACTTCACAATGAAATTTTCAAAAAGATGTCATTAATGACACACAAATAGAGAATAAGACTTTTCTGTCCAAAAAAATATAAAAATATATAATAAATGTCTAATTTATCTTTGCAGAGATGAAGTGTATAATGATTTATAGCCATATGAAGCACATATTTTAAAAGATTTATGGAGAAATCATCTTAGCAGGCTGGTTGGAGAGCAGAATGAGGCAGGGTCTTTGGCTGATTAATTAGCAAGAGGCTCAGATGCATCCAGGGTCAAAGTTCTCCTGGGAAGTACTTTGAAAACAAAGATGTGGAAATCTCAAGAAACTGCTCTGTTCTGAGACACATACTTCCCAAGAAGTGATACAATACAGGTCATGCTGCTCTGTTAACTGTAGGTGAATCTCAGCTCAAAACCCAATAGCTCTTATGTTCTAGAAAGAAACACAGACCTTTTGTTTCCTTTAAACACACACACACACACTGTGGCTTAAACAACACTGTATGTGGTTTTAAGAACTGATGTTGAATCCTTCCCATCATTAGTTTCTGTGAAATTGCAATAAGCAACTGAACTCAGTTAATCTAGGTCTGCAAATGGCAGGTCAAAATGTGCACAAACTGCTTTCATAGTGCTGACCTGACTGTAATTTATCAGCTTTTATAACTCTTTTGGAGATGTTTCATTCTCTGCCAGTGCTGATTTAGATTGAAGTGCCTTAAGGTTTTTTCTATCGAGTTATTTTTACATCCAGTGTTGAATAACATAACAAGTGCTAACATTAGTAACTCATGGCTTTTGTATTAACTACAGGTATTTTTCTTTAAATATGCATTTGTAATTTATGGAAATTTTTCTAGATTTTAGCCGATTTTGCCTTTCAGCAAGACCAACTAAGCATGAAGATGGAAATAAAGAGTTATTTTTTCCCTAGAAGCTAAACTTTTTCTGGGTCCCTAGTATGCATTAACTTTAACTGGGAGTAAACTTTAGGATCTTGCTGTGTTTGCAGGTAAAACTAAAACACAGCTGTGCCCTGTCGGTAGGAGCTGTGTTTGCCTGCTGTCTCATTTGGAAATGCCCTCTTACAGTCTTTGCTTTCTATTACTAAAATTAATTATACACCACTTGTATCCTTTTTAAAAGTAATTTTCTCACTAATACATTTTTCAACTGACATTCAAAAGCAGAAAATGTTTCTTTTTGCAATTTGTGTATCAGAGTACCTCCCATGAAATATTTGTTGATAGTTTTAAGTGTGTGTATGTGTAATACACAATGATATATCACACAGCTGTACATATCTCCCCCATACATGACTCACTTCAGGTTGGCCCTTTATCTGTGAAATTCTTGGCTCATTTACAAATTTAGTTTAGAACATCTACTCTTTTTTTGTTTCTCTCGGTTGTATTTTCTGCACAATTCAAGTCAAAATTGTTAATGGTTTACTGGAAATCTTTAGCTGTGACAAGATGCAAGATCTGACACTTGCATTTAACCTTTAGTAAAAAAGTAGAATGTGTTTGCTTGTCACTTTTCACCCACTTTGTTTTACACATTGAGTGATTATCACACTGAAAGGGGAATGTAATATTCCACCATTTCCCTTCCAGCTTGTCCCATTAAAAAATGGAACATTTAGAAGGAAAGGGCTTCAGAGGAAATACTGGATGGGGAGCAAGGCTTGTTCATGATGCCTCCCATTCTCCTAGAACTTTCTGACGCTCTCAGATGCATGTTTTATATCATTGCCACCCCAGCTGCAAAAAAACCTTGAATATAATAAAGGATAATGGTCTTGATATGCCAAAAAAGAGAAACTCACTGAGACCATTCCGTCCCAACTGGTACTTTGACCATGGGCAAGTCAGTTAAGTTCTTACTGCCTTAGTTAAAAAAAAGACCCAATATTACCTGCAAAGGAGGCACAGAAATTAGAAATATTGGAGCACCCAGAGACGGTATTAAGCAAAAAGAAGCTGCTGAGCAAATGGCAGCTTCTCCTTTCTCCAGGCTGAGTGCAAGTCTGACAGCTTCGTTTTGTGGGCGATGGGTCAGCGGAGGGGCAGTGCTACTGGCTCTGGCACATTTTGGGAGAACTGGCTGGACCAGGAGCTGTTTATTAGATATGTGACCTCAGAAAAGGTACTAAATCCAAAGTCTCAATTTCTCACCTAGAAAATGGTGATAATGAAATGATCTACCTCAGGGGGCACTTGCAGGAAACTATATGGAGCACCTAAGGCACAAAGAGCAATGTTCATAACATAGTCTGTGCTCAATAAGTGTTAACTTGAAATATGTATGTCCTTTACTATAATTGCCTTGAAAAAAAAATACCAGAGAAAATAGAACAATGAACTGAAGCCTTATAAGGTCTCAATTGAGTAAAACTGTTTAAGAAAGCATGCCTTAAGCTACATTCATTACAGCTTTTATAAATGCCATTTTTATATTAATGCTAAAAGATTTATTTGACATCATGTTACTCAAATATATGTACTTCTGGCATTTAAATTAACTTCTTGTCCCAAACTCTAAATGGAGAAATACGTCACCTTTTCTCAAACAATCAAGGCTCATTGTTAATTCAAAAGTTAATGGTGTTTCGAAGCCATTTTCATATATTGAAGTGTAATATCTATGCCTGTCCCCTGGTCTCTCCTGGAATGATTAAAAGTTGCTTCATTTATACAGGGTGTTGAATTTGACAGGGTAATTCAGGAAGTATAATCACAACTGGTGGGAGCTGGAAAGGGAACTTCTCCTTGCTGCAAAGTTTCTGCCAGTGTCATCAAATGCCCATTCTCTCCCCAAACCTCAAGGGCTGCATGTGCTGGGGGAAGAATCTCCAAAGGTCCTAACTCACAGAAAAATACTTGCTGGTTCTCTTTTCTTATATATTTTATTGATTGTTATTACAGTTGTCCCAATTTTTCCTCCTGTGCCCCCTCTGCCTGGTACGCCCCTTTCCTCCAGGAATCCTCCCCTTAGTTCATGTCCATGGGTAATGCATATAAGTTCTTTGGCTTTTTCATTTCCTATACTGTGCTTAACCACCGCCTGTCTATTTTGTGCCTACCAGTTATGTTTCTCAATCCCTGCACCTTTTCCACCAATCTCCCCCCTCCCCCTCCCAGATGATAACCTTCCAAATTATTTCCATATTATCATTCTGTTCCTGTTCTGGCTGTTTGCTTACTTTGTTCTTTATTTATAGATTCAGTTGTTCATAGTTGTGTTTGTTGTCATTTTACTGTTTATATTTTTGATCATCTTTTTCTTACATAAGTCCCTTTAACATTTCATGCAATAAGGGCTTGATGATGACAAACTCATTCAGCTTTACCTTGTCTGGGAATCACTTTATCTGCCCTTCAATTCTAAATAATAGCTTTGCTGAGTAGAGCCACCTTAGCTATAGGTTCCTGCTCTTCATGACTTCGTATATTTCTTGCCAATTCCTTGTAGCCTGCAAAGTTTCTTTTGAGAAATCAGTTGACAGTCTTATGGGAACTCCTTTGTCAGTAATTCTCTGCTTTTCTCTTTATTTTCAAACTATAGCATTTTAATTATTAGTTGTCTTGGAGTGTGCCTCTTTGCATCCACCTTGTTTGAGACTCTTTGTGCTTCCTGGACTTGCATGTCTATTTCCTTCACCAAATTAGGGAAGTATTCTTTCATTTTTTTTTCAAATATCTTTTCAATTTGTTGTTCTTCCTCTTCTCCTTGGATCATTATGATTCAGATGTTGGTATATTTGAGACATCCCAGACTCTTTTTATACTATTCTCTTTTTTTTCTTTTTTTAATTTCTTTTAATTGTTGTTCTTGTACAGTTTTTTTGTCTTTTTTTTAAACAGATGTGAAAGTTGTTTTACCTTTCTTAAGATTTTTAATTTATTTATCTTTATAGGGGAAGGGTAGGACAAAGGGAGAGGGAGAGAAATATCAATGTATGGTTGCCTCTTGTGTCCCCTGCCAGGAGCTGGCCTGCAACCCAGGCATGTGCCCTGACTGGGAATAGAACTGCGATCCTTTCGTTCTCAGGCCCATGCTCAATCCACTGAGCTACACCAGCCAAGGCTCAGTTTTTTTTTGTCTTTTATGCCCATCCCAGCCCACTGCACCAGCCCTCCCCACCTCCGACCCATTTCCACGCCCCCTAGTTTTTGTCCATGTGTCCTTTATACTTGTTCCTCTAAACCCTTTCCCTTTT
Organism: Anoura caudifer; assembly: GCA_004027475.1. Lineage (NCBI taxonomy): Eukaryota > Metazoa > Chordata > Mammalia > Chiroptera > Phyllostomidae > Anoura > Anoura caudifer. Next base: position 1,940 of record PVKU01017123.1, on the reverse strand, counting down.
CCCCTGAAATTCTCTCCCTCTCCCCTCTGGTGACTGTCAGCCTGTTCTCAATTTCAGTGTTTTGGTTATATTATGCTTCTTTGTTTGCTTTGTTGATTAGGTTCCTGTTAAAGGTGAGATTATATGGCATTTTTCTTCAACTGCCTGGCTTATTTTGCTTAGCATGATGCTCTCCAGTTCCATCCATGCTGTCCAAAAAGGTAGGAGCTCCTTCATTCTTTCTGTTGAATAGAATTCCATTGCATAAATGTACCATAGTTTTTGGATCCATTCATTTATTGATGGGCACCCACATTGCTTCCAGCACTTGGCTACTGTAAATTGTGCTGCTATGAACATTGGGGTGCATAGGTTCTTTTGGATTGGTGTGTCAGGGTTCTTAGGATATAATCCTAGCAGTAAAATTGCAGGGTCAAAAGGTAGATCCATTTTTAGTTTTCTTAGAAAATTCCATACTGCTTTCCATAGTGGTTGTACCAGTCTGCAATCCCACCAACAGTGCACTAGGGTCCCCTTTTCTCCACAACCTCTCCAACACTTATTTGTTGCTTTGTTTTTGATGGCCATTCTGATTGGTATGAAGTGATATCTCATTGTGGCTTTCATTTGCATCTCTCTGATAGCTAGCGATATTGAACATCTTTTCATGTGTCTCTGGATCCTCTGTATGTCCTCCTTGGAGAAGTGTCTGTTCAAGTCCTTTGCCCATTTTTTAATTGGGTTGCTTGTCTTCTTAGAGTGGAGTCCTGTAAGTTCTTTATATATTTTGGAGATTAAACCCTTGTCTGAGTATCATTGGAAAATATGTTTTCCCAGACAGTTGGTTCTCTTTTTATTTTAATACTGTTTTCTTTAGTCATGCAGAAGCTTTTTATTTTGATGAGATCCCATTTGTTTATTCTTTCCTTTATGTCCCTTGCTTTAGGGGACATATCAGTAAAAATGTTACTGCGTGAAATCTGAGATTTTCCTGCCTATGTTCTCCTCTAGGACTTTAATGGTGTTATGGCTTACATTTAAGTCTTTTATCCACCTTGAATTTATCTATGTGTATGGTGTAAGTTGGTGCTCGAGTTTCATTTTTTTGCACATATCTGTCCAGTTCTCCCAACACCATTTGTAGAAGAGGCTGTTTTTACTCCATTTTATGTTGCTGTCCCCTTTGTCGAATATTAATTAACTGTAGAGACTTGGGTTTATTTCTGGGCTCTCTGTTCTGTTCCACTGGTCCACATGCCTGTTTTTTATGCCAGTAGCAGGTTGTTTTGATTACAGTGGCCTTGTAATACAGTTTGGTGTCAGGTATTGTGATCCCTCCTACTTTGCTCTTCTTTCTCAAAATTGTGGCAGCTATTCGAGGTCATGTATGGTTCCATATAAATTTTTGAAGTGTTTGTTCTATGTCTGTGAAATATGCCATTGGAACTTTAATAGGTATTGCATTGAATCTATAAATTGCTTTGGGTAGTATGGACATTTTGATGATGTTAATTCTTCCAGTCCATGAACATGGTATATGCTTTCATTTGTTTGTGTCTTCCTTGATTTCTTCCTTCAGTGTTGTGTAGTTTTCTGCATACAGTTCTTTTATCCCCTTGGTTAGGTTTACTCCTAGGTATTTTATTTTTCTTATTGCTATATCAAATGGGATTTTTTTCCTTGATTTCTGTTTCTGTTGTTTCTTTGTTGGTACACAAAAATGCCTTTGATTTCTGGATATTGGCTATGTATCCAGCTGTTTGGCCAAATTTATTTATTAAGTCGAGCAGCTTTTGGCTGGAGTCTATAGGATTTTGTATGTACACTATCATGTCATCTGCAAACAATGACAGTTTTGTTTCCTCCTTTCTGATTTGAATGCCTTTTATTTCTTTTTCTTGTCTGATCACTGTGGCCAAAACTTCCAATACTATATGGAATAGAAGTGGTGAAAGTGGACA
>PVKU01017122.1:0-12393 GCA_004027475.1 Anoura caudifer | reverse complement strand
CTAAAGGCTTCTCTTTGCATTCAGCTCAGTTCCAAGGTGGCATTGGAGGGTGGTGACTGGCAGGAACTATGGAATCTATTGGATTATATGTCATTCATTATGTAATGGATATTTGTTACTTATTCTGACAGCTCGATATCTTCTTCTGTTCGGAAATATGGACCTGTCTCTGTCTCTCTCTCTCTCTTTCTCTTTCTCTTTCTCTCTCTCTCTCTCTCTCTCTCTCTGATGCAAGCTGTCCTCTCTGCTCCCTTGCAGTTAGGACACAGGTGTATAACCCAAGCTTTACTAATCAGGTGCAGCTGCTCTGACTCTGGAGCCAGCATCCTAGATACTAAGTATCTAGGACGGAGGACCCTGAGTTTCCAGGGGCAACAGTAATAGCAACAGCATGGCCACATCCACTGACTAGTGCCTGTGATGGTGGTGGGTGCAGCGGGGTGTCTGGAGTTCAGCGGTGACAGCGTCATGAGAGGTCTGGTTTTGTTCTATGGGGATTTTGACCATGGTGCAGGTTAATGGATTAGCTTCCCTTGTTCTTAACCGTTTTCCACGTCTGGCCTGCCTTCCTGGAAACGACGAACTCTCCAGAAGCATTTCAGTGAATTTGTTTTCTGCTTATGTCAGCCAGAGTTGGTTGCTGTTGCAACCAATAAAGCGGACTGAGACAGGATACGTGCCTGAGTTTTGGATGCTAATCGCTTTCTGGAATCACGCTTGTGGCCTGCGGCTTATCGACATCTGATTTGTCTCTAAAAGGATCTCGAGTTATTTTATAAATAGCTTATCGCCGTAATCTTTCAAACTCTGCGATTTCAATGTCACATGTTTGTTATTCACGAAATCAACGTTGAATAAACACTGATTACGCAGCAGACATTCTGCTAGGAATCGGTTTGCCCGGTAGCTCCAGGTCTCATGGTGACCCCTGTCTGAGAAGGGGGATGTACAAAAAGAACAGGGAGTTGCAACATTGTTACAGGGAAAGACGTGGGCTAGAGCACATATAAGAAGCTCATCTAACCCAGTCCTATGGGGACGGAAAAATGACATAATTACATGGATATATAACATTCACCTGAATGTTCTACCTTTGTCTGAAACTTATCTTCATTTTCTACTTCTGGCCCCTGACTTCAGGTCCTTATTACTATATTTCCATTATGACGCCGTAATGCTCCAAGTTATTTAGACCTACACCTGGAGGAGAACTTTTCACCTTAATTCTCTCTGATCACTTAGTTCACAAATTACAAACTAAAGGCACATATTTGCAAAGCACACCTGAAACGATAGTCTCATGAATACTTTATATGATGGTCTCCATTATTTTCTATCCTGTTCTATTATCGTTGGTATTTAAAAAAAAAAAAATGCTACCTGCAGTCCTCTGCATCGATTATGTGAGTCACTAATGTTTTATTGTTGATTCTGGAAACACTGCTTTCTTATATATATTTAAACATTTACTTCCAACTAGGTTGTTTATTTTCACTTAATCGTGGCCTTTCCATGCTTAAATAGTATCAAGAGCAAAAAACGTTCCTTCCGCCCACTTTCCCCCGAACTCTGTTCTCACCTTAGCCCAGAAGATCTCCACTCTCTTTCTTTCCTATTCGCTCAAGTTTAGGTTTCATCAGCGGGATGCCAGAGAAACTGCTTTTACTAAGGTCACTAGCCACGTCCATATTTCTAACTGAAAAGGCTATAGAGGGTAGGCAAAGGTAGGTTTACAGTTGTGAGTGCGAAAAACACATGTCATTCTTGTATTATTATTAATTATTAGATTATTTCCCATACAAGTGACTGTAAACCTACTTTTGCCCACCCTGTAATTCAATCACTTTTCTTGCTATCTCCCTTTTCAGAAACATTTCTGAACAGGGTTGTGGTGGCGTCCACCTGCTGGTTTTTCTTTTATTTCTCCGTCTCTTCATCTTTTAGGCCCTCTTTTCAGGCCCATCCTCTTCCATCTGGCCATTCAAAATTTCTCAAGACTTTCAGTTTTTTTCTCGCTCTGTAGTCTCAAGTCCACAGGTCTCAGAGGAGAAGCCTAGGGGAAACTATAGTTTCTGCCATTGAGATGCTAGTCATCTGAACAAGCCCACCATCAATAGTGGGTGTCAGAAATGAGAGGGAATGTCCCAATTCCTCTGATCAGGAAGGAAATGAAGATATCCTGGAGAATGTGCACAGGCAGAAAAGAATATTGGATTTCAGTATTCTGCCATAGAAGTTAATTTTGCAAAGTTTTCGCTAAGACCCTGCTTAGTATTCACTCTCAAACATTCTCTAAGGCTCCCAAAGAATATGGTAAATAACATCCCATTACTGTGTGTGTCTAGCAGAGGAAACCTGCCTTGTGGGCTTTTCTCCAGATTCTGGATATAAACAAAGTCCATATCCAGACTTAAATAAAATATATCTAACACTTGCCATGTGCCAGACACTGCACCGTTTTGATACTTGCAGATTTCATGTGATTTTCCCAGTGACATTGTAAAATAGACATTAACATCCCCATTTTACAGGTAAGCCCATTGAGACTCAGAAAGATTATGCAATTTGTCAAAGATATCTCGTAAGAGTCAGGCTCCTGGATGGAAATGCATGCTATTTGATTTCGAATCTCATATTTGTTTTACACTACCCTTAACAAAGACTTTTAAATGTGCCAAATCTCATGAAACGCAGGTTTTCTTCCAGCTTAAAATCAGTAACCACTTGAGATAAAGTGAGTAGGCTATTCTACAACTCTCTGTTTCTCATATGTGAACTAAGTGAGGTGTGAGCCATATTATTTTGGTCACACAACTAACTGGGATTTGACTGAAAATTTTTCAGAGTATATGAAATCATACACTTTTACATAACTGCGCATGATAAAATAGTCCTAGTAAGAGGTAAAGCTGAACTCTCACATTTGAGGACCTCAAGACACACAAGGGTTGTACTTGTGCTTTGATTGATCAGTATGGTGTACTCTTTTAAATAGGGTTGAGATCACTATTAGGCATGCTGGATTTTCCCATTAATTTGTTTCTGTCCTCATCACTCCCCCTCATTACAGCCAATTCACACCAGTCTGTCACCTGCCTGACCTCTGAAAGCATTTGAATTCGAATCCCTAATTAAAGGCTTCAGAAGCCATTAAATTTCACTTGAGGATGTGGTGGTTTTACAACCTGAACATTTTAGACTTCACCATAGAGAACAGAATAATTATACAACTGATTAATTTCACTATAGGCTAGATTATGCTAGGCTAGTTATATTTAAGACAAAGTTATTAGTCTCCAGGAGCTCACAGTCTAGTGAGAGTATAGACATATAGAAATATAGGACTTCCGGCCAAGATGGAGGTGTAGGTGGATACACTGTGCCTCCTCTTACAACCAAAATTAAGGACAACAAAGATTTAGAAACAAGAAAATAGCCAGAACTGATAGAAAATTGAACTGTACGGAAGTCCAACAACCATTCATCTAGACTGGTAAGAGGGGCGGGGTCGCGGCAGGAAAAAATGGAGGAGTGGACCCGGGCATGCAGGCAACAGAGGTTGGCAGAGCCCAGACGCACAGGTGACAGCTAGCAGACCCCGGAAATGGGGTGGCAACTGCAGACCCAGTGAGGCTGCGCGCTGGCTGACCAGGTGGTCCACATTCACGTGCAAATAATCCAGGCAAAGGGGAAGCGGCGGAAGTGACTGGAATCCGAGAGAGAACGGAGCAAGTGCCATTGTTCCTTCTGGGACCCCGCCCCCACATACAGCATCACTACCCAGCAACTGGGCTGCCCTGCCCTGGGGAACACCTAAGGCTCCACCCCTCACTACGTAACAGCCGCAACCAGACCAAAAAAAAAAAAAAATGGCTCAAACGGGAGAACAGATCAAAGACCCAGAGCCAATTCATCTAAGCGACCAAGAGATAGCCAACCTATCAGATGCAGAGTTCAAAGCCCTGGTGATCAGGATGCTCACAGAATTGGTTGATTTTGCTCACAAATTAGATGAACAAATGAAGGCTACAATAAGTAAAATAAAGAAAAATGCACAGGGAACCAATAGTGATGGGAAGAAAACTGGGACTCAAATCAATGGAGTGGACCAGAAGGAAGAAAGAAACAACCAAACAGAAAAGAAGGAAGAAACAAGAATTCAAAAAAATGAGGAGAGGCTTAGGAACCTCCAGGACATCTTTAAACATCCCAACATCCTAGTTATAGGGGTACCAGGAGGGGAAGAGGAAGAGCAACAAGTGGAAAACTTATTTGAACAAATAATAAAGGAGAACTTCCCCAACCAGGCAAAGGAAATAGACTTCCAGGAAGTCCAGGAAGCTCAGAGTCCCAAAGAAGTTGGACCCAAGGAGGAACAAACCAAGGCACATCATAATTACATTAGCCAAGATGAAAATGAAGGAGAGAATTCTAGAAGCAGCAAGGGATAAGGGGACGGGTCTCCTACAAAGGAGTTCCCATCAGACTGTCAGCTGATTTCTCAAAAGAGACCTTACAAGCAAGAAGGGGCTGGAAAGAAGTATTCCAAGTCATGAAAGGCAAGGACCTACATCCAAGATTACTCTATCCAGCAATGCTTTCATTTAGAATGGAAGGACAGATAAAGTGCTTCTCAGATTAGGTCAAGTTAAAGGAGTTCATCATCACCAAGCCCTTATTATATGAAATGTTAAAAGGACTTACCTAATAAAAGGATAAAATTATGACAGTAAAAAGACAGCAAACTCACAGACATTAACAACTACACCTAAAACAAAAGCAAACTAAGCAAACAGCTAGAACAGGAACAGAAACACAGAAATAGAGATCACATGGAGGGTTATCAACAGGGGAGTGGGCGGAGGAGAGAAGGGGAAAAGGTACAGAAAATAAGTAGCATAGATGGTGGGTAGAAAATAGACAGGGGGAGGGCAAGAATAGTGTGGGAAATGTAGAAGCTAAAGAACTTATGACACATGGACATGAACTAAAGGGGGGAATGTGGGTGGGAGGGGGTGTGCAGGGTGGAGTGGAATGATGGGGGAGAAATGGAACAACTGTAGTAGCATAATCAATAAAATATATTAAAAAAGAAATATATATACCATCCAATCCAAGAGGTATGCATAGGTAAAAAGACACTCTACACTACAGGTAAAGAATGAAGTCTTCAACAGAGCATGTAACTTCTGAATTGTGTCTGGGAATCATAGCAGAAGTTTGCCAAAGTAGGCAAGAAAGGCCGTATTTGACACTTGAGAATACATCAACATGTAAAGGACATGGCCTTATGGGGTGAGAACAAACCGTCTGGTGGTGACCCTGACATGATGTGCATGGAGCCCTGGTAAGGGTTGGAGTAAGAAAGGGGAGTGTTACACAGAATGCAAAAGATCTTGTAGGTTGTATTAACAAGTTTAGGTTTATTCTATTGGTGATGGGGAATTATTAAGTGATTTTAATTGATTAATGACATGAATGGATTTGCGTTTTTGGAAGAAACTTTGAAGTTAAAATCAGAGGGAAAAGACAATCAAGACAGAGCTCATGGTGGGAGCTTGCTCAGTAGCACAGATAAGAACTATGAAGGCTGGAACTGAGAAAATGGCCATTGGTAAGAGGAAGCATAGTTTCACGGGATTATTAAAAGATAGCAGGGAATATTCAAAGTCATGAAAGGCAAGGACCCACATCCAAGATAGCATTGCTCTATCCAGCAAAGCTCTCATTTAGAATGGAAGGGCAGATAAAGTGCTTTCCAGATAAGGTCAAGTTAAAGGTGTTCATCATCACCAAGCCCTTATTATATGAAATATTAAAGGGACTTATCTATGATCCTTATTATATGAAATGTTAAAGGGACTTATCTAAGAAAAAGAAGATGATAAGAATATGAACAGTAAAATGACAACAAACTCACAACTATCAATGACTGAACCAAAAAACAAAAGCAAACTAAGCAAACAACTACAACAGGAACCGAGTCACAGAAATGGAGATCACATGGATAGTCATCAGTGGGGGAGGGGGAGTCAGAGAATTGGGGGAAAGGTACAGGGAATAAGAAGCATAAATGGTAGGTACAAAATACACAGGGGGAGGTTAAGAATAGTATGGGAAATGTAGAAGCCAAAGAACTTATATATATGACTCATGGACATGAACTAAGGGGAGGGATACTGGAGGGATGGGGGGTGCAAGGTGGAGGGAGATAAAGGGGAGAAAAAATAGAACAAGTGTAATAGTGTAACAGGGCATGGCCAATGGGGCCCCAAATGGGGATTTGTAATAGGGTCCAGAACTCAGGGTGTCCAGGAAATATTAGAAAAAAAATATGTATATAGGAAGTCCTCACCCTCACAAGTCTAAGCCGGAGGATGGGATGCCTGGAGCAGGTCTATTGAGAGTTGTTTTGAATAGCAACTGTTTTGCAGATAACCTCTAGAACAATCATTTAACATATCTATAACCTTTAACTCATTTCATAGATATGTTAAATAGCGATGACCATGCTTAGCTGGGGGTGGGCACGGGAGTGACTTCAACTCCTGATGTAACTGGGAGGCAACTCCCTCTGGGTACAGCACCTGTGTAAAAGCTTGCAGATGATTGGCTCCACGCCATGGGGCCACGCCTACCTGAACTTACTGTGGCAGCCCAGTAAAGCTGGAAGGATACAGGAATGTTGGCAGGTGTAATTGATTGTGGGAGGAGTCGGAAATGAGGCTGCAGAGGAAGACTGGTGCTGGGATTTAAACCCAGGCACGGCAACCATACTGGCTATTTGGGACCATGCAGCTTTAGGGTGCTCCATTTTTGCCACATGGCTTAGGAAGCAGGAGAGATTTTGCCTGGAAGAAAAGGGGTGAAAGGATTCTTGCTGGTGGGCCACAAGAAGGTGCCACATGGTTTTGGATTAACTGGAGGTCGCAGTGGTCACACAGTTGATGGTGCTGGAACCGAGGGGCTGCCTGAACCACGGACTCCTACCTCTTCCCCTGAGATACAGTGCCCTGGACTGGGCAAAGGGGGGAAGGAAGGACTGTGTGCTTGTGGGTATTCTAAAGGACTTTAATCTCTTTAATGAAGACACTAAGTCATTATGCTAAGTCTGTATAACTTTCTAAATAAATAATCCCTTTCCTCTTCACCAGTCTCTGGCATTGAGAGACGTCTTTCCCTGGTGATAGTCAAAGTGAACCTAGTATTGGGGGTGGGGGAGACCCCGGGAGCACAGGGGTGGGTCCGTTCAGTAATAGTATATCATCCGTACCCCCTAGGTCTGTTCTGTAACAATAGCATAATCAATAAAATATACTTAAAATAAAAAAAATACGTTCTTTAAAAAATAGAAATCATAGAAAAAAAAAAAAAGATAGGATGGCCCAAATTGAGGATAGAGGATTAGGCACAGTGATCTAGGCTGAGAATGGACGGCTGCTGCACACTGATCTCACTCAGGGGTGACCAGAAAAGACAGTCGTGTGGAAAACATTTTTCCAGAGGATGGTGATTTGGGCAGTATACTTTATCATCCACTTTGTGTGGAGAGAGGAGTGCCCCAGAATAAAGATATACTTAAATTTGTCGGCTGTGGTGAATGGCTTAGTTGATTGATCAGGGTTGCCATGGAAGGAGCAAGATAGGAATATTAGGGAAAGAAAGGTCTGGGGAGAAAAATGTGGAGTAACCGATGGGAATGAACACACAACGTGAAGATCTATGTATTATTATGTTAATGTCCACCAGGAGTACCTCCTGAACAAGACCACCAAACAACCAAGTGAACATGAGGATCCAGATATTAGATGTCAGCCAGCCTGTGTTTTCCCTTGTGTTTTGCACAATAGGCTCATGAATGAAGTAGATAAGGGTAGAGAAAAAAGTCTTGAATGTGTCTCCTCTCACTAAAGCTGATCTAACTTTGGCTGCTGCTGTCTATCTGACTTTCCAGTAACAGAGACCAATGCTGAATCCCTTCATACAGTACCACCCCTTGAATACTATCCAGTTACTTGGAATCATCTTTAATTAATCCAGCCCTTTCTGCCTTAGAAAGGAAGATATTCCATCATGATTGGGAATGGTACACATACTGGGGATGTTTGCCTTCCTGCCCCACATCACTGTCTGAGGCCTCACAGGATATCTGATTTACTGATGTGAGATGCCGTGTGATATTGTCTCAGGCCAAGGGACCATTTTACAGCAAAGAAATGATGGCTGTGGGAATGTAACCAGGGACACTCCTGGTCCTCCCCCTTGGCGCACTGTCTCGAAAGGCTTTCTGAAGGCACAACTAATACATCACCATAAGGTGACACCTTGTGATGATAAGTTCTATTCTTTAGGATTTGGTATATACCTTAAATCTTAGACCATTGTACGGTGATGTATCCCCAATTAACAACTCTAATAATCAAGGAGTAGAAATAGGAATAGTTCCATTTGCCATCCTTGCCAGTAACCTGTTTGAGAAATTTTGTGTTTCTCATTCCTTTGACTTTGCGTTTGTGTGCCTAGGCGACCTGGTACTACGGTCAGAGTCCCACAAAACTTAAATCCACAGCTAAGGGACCACAGCCCTTGGTCACTTTGTGATCCTGGTGTTGGAAGACCACTGAACAAGAGAAACTGAATACGGTTTCATGAGGAGGTAGGACTGCTGCATGGTGTGTGCATAGGAGAACACAGCTTAAGGTTGAATGTTCTACCGGGGTGATTGGGTGGAGGAACCTTTTGATTTTATTGGCAAAGTCCAGCGACTATCATCTGAAAATTACCAGGTCTCTAGGGCTTAGGACCCTTTGGAAAGAGGATCTGTGTATCTTACCAGAGAAGCCACCTAGACCAGCAGAAGTCCCAGAAAGTAGGAGAGGAATCCAACATGGGTGGTGGGGGAGACAGATGATGAATTACCACTTACGGCCTCAGGACCAATTGTAGCGGGTGTGGCAGTGTTTCCTGCCACCAATTCTTCTCTCAGCAGTTTTTTTTTTAGAATTGTGAGCAGCTGGGGTTCTGGAGAAGCTGTGCCTAGTTACTGTGAACCAACATGAGAAGTAAGTGGATGTAATGCATGCAAGTATCTAATTAGTTACTGTGCCCTGCCCAGGTCCTCTCCATTAGTGCACCGATCCCATAGGTTTTCTGGCTGCTAAAGGTCCATGGCTGAGCCTTTTCCATATAATCATCCTCTGCTGAACAGGAGCCATTTTTGCAAGAGATGCATCTCCAGCTTCATCTCTGGGAGAAGCCAGCATCGAATTAGTGACCCATATGGGTACACAAAGAGCCTGGTGACCTAGAGCAAAGATGCTCCCACTAGTTAGCAGCATGTACACCTTGTTCAGCATATTTTCTTTTCCTGGTCTGCTTTCCTGACTCCCTTTCTCCTGTGAGCAGGTTATATGACTTGAACAAGAATTCTAGTCTCAGGCTGTCTTGGAGAGACATAAATGAGAAGACTATAAGTAATAGTTGCTTGTGTGAATGCACAAGAATGCTCAGGAGAGCGGATAAAACGGAAACAGGAATAAAGACAAATGTTGAAGAGTGCTGGGTTTGGATGGGATTTTAGAAAAAAGAATTTAGAGCAGAAGATAGTGAAAAGAGAGCAAGAGGGAACAATGGGAAAGTATTCGACAGTATAATAATAGAAGAAGGGGAGAGAATATTTCAAGTCTCACCAACTTCTCCAAGTTACAGCAACAAGTGCATAACATCTGTCTCGGATGTAGAAAACAAAGAAGAGTTCATCAGAAAGATTGCCAATTATAGCAATAAGAGATGAGAAGAGGCTATCAGATATGATGTTGGGAAATTCACCGGTTTCCTCAGAAAGAGGAGTTTCATATTTGCTGTAGAAAGTCTGTGTACTTATGATCAGTTGATATTTACGATATCACTTAAGGGGTTCTACGCTTTGCTCAAGTCTGCTTTTCAACACTGTTCAACATACACCATTTTTGCTAAACTAAGTTGAGGGTATAGGGACCAAGCAGAAGAAGCTGAAAGATTTGTACATTCTATTGTGGCTGCTAAGCATAAAGATTGGTCTATGAAAAAAAAAAGTATTATTTCATAAACAATGTTATAACAAATGGCCGGCCATCTGTAAGAAAAAAAGTAGGCTTTAAATTCACTTTTTACATTTAAATAAATTCCACATAAACCAATGATTTAAACATAAAAAGTGAATAAACACATCAGGGTAAAAATATAGGCAAACTTTATATAGTTTGAGCGTGGGGGGTGTCTAAGTAAAATAAAAGAAACTAAAGATGAAAGTACTATATAAAAATGCACAATTCTGCAGGGAAAAATAATAGTGTTTAATAATAGCTAAGGTTTGAATACTATATGTTTGTTTTAAAAGTACTATCTCATCTATTTTTCAAACCAAATATTTGAGAGAAATATCATTGTTATCCTCATTCTAGGTTAAGGCATCAGAAAGATAAGGCAAATTTTCTAATTACAAATTAGTAAGGAGCAGAGTTAGAACTCAACCTAAGTTATATACTTCCAGGGCCTGTGCTTGACTTTGAACTTTTTATTTCGAAAAAGCTTTAGACTCACAGAAATTGGTCAAAGCTACACAGTGAACTCCTATATATCCTTCATCGGTCTTCTTCCAATATTGTTATCTACAAACCATAGAATTAACAAAAAGTAGAAACTAATGTTGGTATAACACTATTACCTGAACTACAGACTTTATTAGAATTTCCTCATTTTTTCACTAATATTCATTTTTCTGTTCCAAGATCCAATCTAATATCTGACATTGCATTGAGCTATGATATCTTTATAATCTTCAAAAGTATAACATTTTCCTCAGTCTTTCCCTGTCTTTCATGACATTGGTACTTTTGAACATTACTGGTCAGGTATTTTACAAAACATTTTTCAACCTGGGTTTATCTGATACTACCTGGTGATTAGGTTGCAACTGTGCATTTTTGACAACAGTGTTAAAGAGGTGATGTGGCCTTATGAATGTGTAATATGATGTTAGTATATCTTAAAGGTTAACTTTATTATTTGGTTGACATGCTGTCTGTTAGGCTTCTCCAGTGTAAAGTTAATATAATATATTAAAAAGGGAATATATTTTTCCTTTTTAATTAATAAGTGTTTTGGAGGAGACCCTCAACTGTATGGAAATACCCTGTTTCTCTTTAAACTTTCATCCACTAATTTTATTCTTCTGTGGGTCTTGCCTGAAGCAATTATTACTGTGATTCTCTAATGGTGATATTTCTATTTCTTCTGTATTTATTGATTCAAGTTGTTTTGTAAGGAAGAATTGCTCTTTCTTATTTACTTATTCAGTCATTTATTCTATTAGTATGGACAGATGCGTATGTTATTCTTTGAGATATAATTTAATGCTATAGTTATTTTTGTCTAGCCTTGGCCATTGAGGGTGTTTTTGGGCTGGCTTCTGTGCCCTTTCAAAATGCCTAGATCCTCCCTCCCTCCCTCCCTCCCTCCCTCCCTTCCTTCCTCCATTTCTCTCTCTATCCCTCTTTTTCTTCCTCTATTTCTGCCTTCCTCACTTCCTTGCTTCCTTTCATTCTTTCTTCACACTGGCACCTAAAGATACTAGAAGATAATCATGAGTTTTCCTGCCCCATAATTAGAATCAATCAGTTTTCAAAGAAGCTCTGGCTATTTTAGTGGAGATCTTAGTACTTAGAAACTAAGATATTGGTGGCCCCTCCCTTCATTTTTAAAGTATATTTTTTACTGGATATAGAATTCTACGTTGAGTTTTTTTTCCTTTCATAATGTTATACATATTGTTCCATTATCTTCTGGCTTGTATTGTTTCTGAAGAGAGAATATTAGTGGTTTTCTTGTAGCATTGTTCTCCTATATCAAATACTTCCCTTTTACTAATACTGCTTTTAAGATTATCTCCTTATCTTTGGTTTTCAACAACTTGATTATAAATATGTTTTGCTGTGGGTTTTTATATTTATTCTTCCAGGGGTTATGGAAGTTTTAGGTATGTGGTTTTATTATTTTCATTATTTTTAGAAAATGCTTGGCCATTCTTTTTTCAAGTTTTTGCCCTTCACCTTTTGGTACTTCAATTAATATATATTATACCACTACCCCACAGGCCACTGTACCCTGTTAACTTTTTCCCAGGCTTGTTTCGTTCTGTACTTCTATTTAAACAGTTTCCATTGCGATATATTCAAGTTTACCAATCTTTCATTCTGTAGGATTTAAACTGCTTTTAAGTCCATCCAGTAATTTTTACATTTCAGATATTATACACTTTTTAAAATTATCTTATTGTTGTTCAGTTATACTTTTCTGCGTTTTTCTCCACCACTCCCCCCGAACCCAGCCAAACCCACCCCCCTCCCTTGCTTC
>PVKU01017121.1:0-12420 GCA_004027475.1 Anoura caudifer | reverse complement strand
ACAGATATCATAAATAATAAGTCACATCAGCCTGTTTTACTCCGGAATTGTAAACTTGGAGGAGAAATGATGCAGTCCTGGAGGGAATTGAGCTGTGAAGTAACTTTCCTAGTAAAATTAAAATACAATTTTAATTATGATGGAGAGTGCTTCCTTTTTTCTCATATAGTTAGAACTGGAGAGAAGGTCACCTAACAAAATGGAACATTTTGCTCTTGATAATCGGCTAGGTTGACTTTCTAAAGTGTAGGGACAATGTTCTGTTCTTCTTTGAATTTCCAAGGTCAAACAGAAAGTCTGGCCTTGCACCCTTGAAGGGGAAGTGGAACCAGTACTAGAAAATTCTATGTTAATTAGAAGACCCTGCTGCATTGGGCCAAGCACCCGCCCGCAAAGACTTCCGAGGACCACGTGTGAGTGAAACCATCGTGGACTTCTCCTTCGAAGCCGACCCAGACATCTTCCTTTTCACCAGTATGGACTTCCAGTGCAATGTTGCTTTAAAAAACGGTTTGTGCCATTTGAATGGCAAGAATGTCACCAAAAATATCATGTAAAAAAATTCATCTTCCACAGGGGCAAGGAGACAAAGAGCTGATGACAGAGGCTTACATTTCAGTTTTGAATCGAATGTATCTTGAACCCTGAGGTAATATAGCCTTGGCTGACTAAGGTAACGTATAAGATGAAACACCTTTCGCTGAATCTTAAAAAGTACAGTATAAGCCAATGAAAGGCAATCAGTTGTTATTCAGGAAGAGATAAAGACGTAGTTAAAAGCCTTGATGTTGATGAGAAATGGGCTTTCTGGTGCTTTTGGGGGCAGAATGGGTTGTTTGCAAGAACAGAAGTTTCAGTTTTCAGGAAGACTGTGAGTGTCATACAATGTCACTGAACACGCTATTAGGGGATGCTCTATCGCTAGTCAGAGCACCATGTCTGAAGATCATTTTGGGGGGGTTCATCTTTGCCTGCCCCTCCAGATGAAGTGATACCCATTGTATCCTTACTCACTACTCCCTGGTACTTGGATGCTTTAACTCCTACATGTGCCATTGACCAGGGGACCCAGTTTTGACCTTTCACTTGACCTTGAGAATCAGATACACCTTCCTGATGGACACCTTCCCCTGGGTGTCGTGCACGGTCCTTCCCTCTGGCTACCTAAGAGTGGCTCCTTTGTCAGTATTCCTGTCTCTGCTGCTAGTACCACCGTTCATCCAGTATCGGAAGACGAGAAAACTGGGGGTTCTCCTAGATGGAGCTGCCACTGGCCCATGCAGGGCTCTGCGAAAGCGAGAGAATGGAACATACTTCTTGCACCTACAGAATGTACTTGATAAACAAAGCTCAGGCTGGGGCATGCCTAACTGTGTGAAGCAAGCCTGATTCTAGATTCTTCTACTTTCTTACCTACATATCTGATCAATTGGAAACACCCAAATATCCTATAATCTGCCACACCTTTGTCTTTTCTGCTCAGTTGCCTTTTAAATTACATATTCAATGAAGAACATGTTTATGTCATGTACGTGTGGTTACTACAATACTATAGAGAACATGAGTGAACCTACCTCCTTCCCAAATGACAGAACATTATCAGAAGTTTGACCTGTCCTTTTTGATCCTTACTACCTCTGGTCTAGCTCATGCCCCCACTGTAAATCACTTAAACTATCGCGATAGCCTCCTTTGGTTAGCCCAGTTAGATTTCCACTCCCCAGTTTGCCTACATCAACCTGTAAAGCACATCGCCGCACATTTGACTCGTTCATGCCCCTGCTTAAAGCTCTTCTACAGCTTCCCATTCCTTAGAGAAGAACCTCTAAGTAGCTCAGCATGGCCGAGAAGGCCCTTCCAAGTCTGTCTGCCCTGGAACAAGAGCCCCATCGTTTGCCCCTTCATAATTCAGGCAGCACTAACTCCCCAGGGTTCCCCCAAACCGCTGACCCCACTGCGCTGCCAGAGGCATGGCCTGCCAAGGGCTTGGCCTGAAGTTAGCCCTTCTATGTTGAAGTTCTCTCTCTGTCTGTCGCCATTGCTGGACTGCTAGCTCTTTGAAGGCAGCAGATCTATCTAATTTCTTTCTGTTTCTAATCCGATTTCTGGATCGTAGCAGGGTTTCCAAAGTTTGAATCAGCCTGATGAGGGAAGAAGTTTATCTTGATATCTCTTTGGGTGACACCAAACGTTCATTCTAAATTTTTGTTTCAAAGGGAACTGGCCCCCTGGACATTTGTTATTCCAAGTGCGTGTGTGTGTGTGTGCGTGTGTGCGTGTTTAATTTATCCTTGGCCATCATGTAAACACAGCCTCAGAAATATCTTGGGGAAGTTTCTAAATGTGAAACAGGGGAGCTGACAGTAGTCGGACAATAATGTGTATTTTTTTCCCACCAACATAATGAAATGACTGAACCCAAGGGACTCGCTTGGCGCTTATACACTGAGCTTACCCGAGCACGGTCCCAGATTGCTCCTGGGTAAGGCGTTGGACTTTCATCAGCACCCATGTCCCTTCTCCTTTGTTCCCTCTTTCACCTGCCCCTCCATATGCCCAACGTCCTGCGGCAGCTGCCGGGGGTCGGTGGAGGCTCCCACAGGCTCTGAGCCCCACCCCCAGCAGTTCTATTTGTTCATTTCCTTTCCCCATGCTCTGACTGGAAACCTGCTCTTCCCCCAGGGCACCATTTTTTACTGGCTGTCAGGAGGGAAGCAATCTCATTAAGTTAATTCAATTAGTATATGAATAACTTATTTAACTTAATCTGCGGACTGCCTCCAGTGTACCTAAGTCTTCAAAGAAGACACTTCTTATATCAAAGTAATGAAGCTTGAATGATGCATCGCATGTAGAGGGTAGTGCCTCTTGGTATTTTTTCTAATGATACCTAGTAACGCACATGTCTATTCCTTTTCCCACAATTCAGTCTTGCTTGATGTAAAAATACTCAAATCGATCCCTTCCTACAGGAAGTGATATGCTTCATAAATATTATTTAGTGGCAAATGTACTCGGCATTTTAACATCAACTTGGGTGTCAGCCATAAGAACAAAATCTCAGCCTCTTTATGCATCGTTGAATTGATAAGAAATGAGTTTTGTCTTTTTTCTTCTTCTTTTAATTTTTTTTTTTCCACTACAGCTTACATTCATTATTATTTTGTATTCGTTTCAGGTGTGCAGCACGGTGGTTGGACAATCATGTACTTTACAAAGTGATCTCCCCCCCACAGTTCTGATGCCCAGCCAGCACTGTACATAGTCATTACAATATCACTGACTATGTTCCCTAGGCTCTACTTTACAGCCCCTGACTACTTTGTAACCACTGGTGTGTACTTCTTACTCCCTTCACCCTTTTCACCCGTCCGTCCCCCCACCGCCCTTGCCTCTGGCAACCATCAGTCAAGGAGGGTTTGGTGTCTGACCTGGCTTTCTATCTGCATGACAACCTCACACTGTGAGAAAGCTCAGTTGGCAGAGAGGTCCTTCCTCTTTCCCCTAGTCCTCATGCATGCCATGGTGGCAAGGGGTGTTTGAAAACTTCTACTTTTTGAAAGTGAGAAATGTTTGTTGGGAATATGCTATTTTTATCATAAGACATGATCATGCTCATTATCCTGAGACACGATTCCTGCACTCCCATTCCTGCTTGCAATCCTCCTGCCTGGACAGCAGGCAGGGTGTGCCGAATGCCACGTGGGAGGTGCAGACAGCCTCCTAAACTCCCAGGGGAAGGTTGATTTTGTATGGAAAACACTGGAAAGATTTTGCAGTTAGGAGGCATAAAAAGAATAGCTACAGTCGCCAAATGTAGAAGTATTGGACAGGGGTGCTCCACAAGAGGGAGGAGTCTGAGCCAAAATACAAGGCAGGAAGGGAGAGATCAGCCGTGGGTGGGGATGGGTGGGAGCCCGGGAAGAGGCTTACTCTGCTACTTCAGGCTTTGACTGAGAAACACTCTCAGCTCACAGCCGCTCCTTCCTCCTCCTTGGAAAAGGTAACGCAAGCTTGCTTCTTTTTGCTACTTAACATACTGACATATATAATTCAATTGTTTTCATTTTCAACTGGTTTGATTTTAGGGAGTACAAAAACTCCTTTTGCTATAAATTAATGGAAAGAATTAAGAAATTGTCTCATGTTTAAATACTACATCTTAAAGCCTCATGTTGTCCAATGAGGTTTAAACTTTCTATAGTTCTAGATCGTACCAGATGCTGTTAGTGAGTTTCAGCAAGTGATTATTGGGAACCAACTGTGTGCTCGTTGCCACCGGTTTTGGTGGTATGGATAAGCCACAGTCTCTGCCCTCACAGAGTCTGCATCCTCGTCAGGGAGAGAGACGTTAAATAAGTAAATAAACAAACAAACAACTCAGAGAGCGATAAATATTCTGAGCGTCTGCTGTGGCAACAAATAATATTAAGTTAATGGTGGCTTGAAAAAACAACATTTATTCCTTACTGTTAGACCTAGGGTCAGCTGCGGTGACTCTGTTCCATGCGATGAGTGGTTTCTGGTCTGTTCCACGTATCTGTCCTCTGGACCCCAGTTGAAGGGGATGTGGCTCGCTCAGTCAAAGCTCTGCTCACAGTGGGGTGAGGGCCTGAGGAGCACGAGAGGGCTGGGGAGATTTACCATGCCCCCTGCAGCTCATCCTCACTTCTGTCCCCCTTTCAGTGGCCAAAGCAAGTCATATGACCAAGACCCAGATCAATGAACTGGGGAAGTATACATCTCTCAGGTGATGGTTTGCTGAAAATAATCCAATGGACCTGAGCAAAGTAAACAAACACAGTAACAAAGAGTAAGGCCTTTGCCTTACTCTTTGTTACTTACTCACATCACTCTTAGACAGTCATGTGATCCTACAGTAAATCAGGCAATGAGACATATTACCTGAGGATAGCTCCCGAAGCTCCTTTAGGTAAAGTGGTTAGACGAGAGTTGATGTTAGAGGAGATCTGAATGCTGAGCACAGGCGAGTCAGGGAGAAAGTTGGGAAGGCAACCTAGACCTGGGAAACGGCAGGTGCAAAGGCTCTGCGGTGTCAATGAACTTGGCTGGCTAGACGGGTGGGAACATGGCCAATGCAGCCGAGGCTTGGCCAACGCTGGCAGTTGGAGAAGAGTCCAGCGCAGCAGGTGGGAGGCAGATTCCACAGGAGCCTGCTGGCCAGGTCAGGAACCTGGAGTCCCATCTCAGTGTAGTGCGAAAACGTTTGACTTTCAAGGCAGCGTAGTGACATGCAAGTCTAGTCTGTGCTTAAAACAATCTCTCCTGCTGCTCTGTGGATTAAGCACTTTGGAAGTGAGGGTGGGCAAGGGCGGAAGCAGGAAGATGCATTAGGGGAGCGTTGGAGAAGCACAGGAGAGAGATGATGGTAGTTAGCAACAAGATAATGGGAAGGAAATCTAATATGAGACGTATTTTGGAAGCATAATTGAAGTAGAATTTATTGACTTCTCTGTTAGGAGAGAGTGTGGTTTTGAATAGTCTGAGCAAGCATGCAATGTTGTGGAGGGGAAAGAGGATGGGCTTGGACTCAGAAGATGTTTCTTTACCTAGGCTTTGCTTCTTGGGACTTGCTTGACCAAGGTCACGCTTTTCACTATTCTCAGCCTTAGCATCCATGATTTTTTTAAAAAAGATTTTATTTATTTATTTTTAGAGAGGAGAAGGGAGGGAGAAAGAGAGGGGAGAAACATCATCCCTCTGTTCTCCTCTCTCCCTCTCTGGAGGGAGAGAACCACACCATCAGTGTGTGGTTCTCTCGTGTTCCCTGTACTGGGGACCTGGCCTGCAACCCAGGCATGTGCCCTGACTGGGAATTGAACCGGCAACCCTTTGGTTCACAGGCTGGCACTCATTCTGCTGAGCTGCACCAGCCAGGACATGTCCATGATTCTAATAAGCAAATAAATAAGCAAATAAGTGAATAAATGATTGAATAATTTAATGGATAGGAAATGACACCAAAGTCATATAATTTTTTAGAGGATTAAATATGAAAACAATTCATATAAAATACAAATAGTCTGCATGGGTAAGGTTTCTTTATTTTTTGCCTTAAGGCAGTCACTTAGTGGCCTTCTCAAAAAGAATATTCTAGATCTAGGCCGTTTCAGAGGCACGTTCTGGACGAGGGTACGGTGGTGGCGGTACTGGCTTATTAGCTCACCTACACTCTTTTGTAAAATAGCGACATTGTTTTTCCCAGTCTCTGAGTGAGTGCAGTCGCTGGGAGCCATTTCAGCTAGAAAGTTTTCTAAGCATGGATTCATGATATACATTCGTGGGGGTCCCCTTGCTCTGGGCGGACCTGTGTGCTGCTGACAGGGATGAGGGATAGGGAGCCGTAAGCCTTATCGGCTAAATATACAATAGCGGTTTGGCTTGCAATGGAGCGATTAAGCCATCGTCTTAGCAAAAACACCTTAACATTGAATTGAGCTGTCAGGGATTTGCAGGTAATGTGGCAATTTTTTCAGACCGGGTCCTGGCGTGTTCTGATAACATCACTGTGTTTTATCCAATTAATACGACTCCTGTTTCCCTGGTGTTTCTGAAAAAAGGGCTTCAAATGACTTAAGTCCAGGACGGGGGGGAGTAGGGACACTTTCTCATGCACCTGAATTTGGTTTTCTCCAGTTTCCCCCCCTCCCCTGAACTGGTCCTCATAGCCCTGCTACTGTGGCTTCTGATGCTCAAAAGCGCAAGCAATACCCCCAAGGGAATGGAAACCGTCCTCTAGGCGGTGCTTCTAATACAGATTCAGCTGATGACAGTTATGTATAAACACCTTTGTAGTTTGGAAGGTGTGCATCTGATTGAGTCACCTTAACAAATAATCACAGTATGTGGATGGGTTAGTCAAGTTCCAGCACAAAAAACAAACAAACTATAAGGCAGCTGACTGAAGGGCCCACTCACAGAGGGAGAGCAGCTTCGAACGAACAATTGAGGGATGACAGGGCTCCCTGAAACTGGCAGCAGGAAGCCCATCCAAGTCTCTGCGTCTGAAGAGCAACAGCCTAACTTGAGCCCAGTGAGAGTTGGAGCTTGGGAGGAGGAATCAGTTAATATTAATTGTAGTCCTGGAAGAATGTAACTGGCTGAGATACAGTCCCAAGTATGGACTGTAGGGGAAGAAACAGTGACTTCTCTCTCTCCCCGGCCTCTTCTTCTGATACCCCCACATAAGCTAGGCTACAGAAAGGCCCGGGTGACAGGGGCCATGAGTGATGGAGAAGGGAGGAGATGAGCTGGGAACGAATTAAAGGGGCCAATGAACAATGACGGCCGATTTGTGCTTCTCAGCTGGACTCTGGAATACGCTCCCGGTTACCCAAAGGGTTTTTATGTCAAGATGGACAGCCATAGTATTGCAGTGCTCAGTTTGAAAATCAACGGGTCGCAAGAAGCAGTCCCTGCATGAAGTTTCGGCTCTGGCACTAAACTTGATGCCGGGGCGTTTGGGAACTGTGGACTCTGGTCTACCAGCAAAGAAGCAAGTCACCATGACTCTGGACTTCTGTTCCCTCCTCTGCTAGCTGAGAAAGATTCTTTATTGTTCTAACCTGTGAGGATCATTGTAGTCAACACTAAATCGCAGAGAGCGCCTGGAATAGATACTTAGATAAAGCAAATCCACAGCTCACAATTCACATAATAATGAAAGGCACGTACATGTAATTTTAGTTTGATCACCACTTGGGAGTATCCATAATATCACACTTAAAATAGCAAGGGTAGTTGAAAGGTGCCATAAACACAGATGCCTTTGTATGAACCGTATGCTATAGCTTTGTGATATGAAATTAGATGCAAATATTTAGAACCAAGGAAAGCACGAAGCACGAGAGATTGCTGGGCTTCCAATACGGCTGCACTTTTATGCTTCTCTTTGAACAGATGCTTGCAGATAAGCCTCTGTGGAAGAGTAAAGACACCGTTAGTGGGGCCGTGAGCTGCGTCCATGGGGTCTGAGCTCTTCAGCCAGAGCTGAGGCTTCCTCCCTTGCTGCTCGTGGACAAGGATTTATTTTCCTCCTGGTTGGCTGTTCTCTCTTTTATATGGTCCCTTCCATACTCATCTTCCTTCTTGCTCTTTCAAATTCTACCTTTTTTTTTTTTTTTTTCGTAATTCTCATGCACTGGCATCTGGTTGAGGCTGAGGGGTCCTTCAGGGCTGTCAAAGTTTAGTGAGAAAAGGCAAGGGGGATCCTAATGTTGCCTGTTGAGAGTGAAGTTGGCTGTAAGGGAGGGAAAGAGGCATGCCTGATGGGTGTTCTTGTTTTCAGAGTGGTAGGGAATCCCGTAAAGTGTACATTAACCACATGATAAAACGAGTCAGGCTTCATTGACCCTCCGTCCACTCCCCAAAATACTTCTTCTTCTGCAGTACCTCAGTAGATGGCACCCGAATGCATGATTTAGAATCGTAGGAGTCCCTGTCCCTAAACCATCACACCCAGGCACCTGCTACATCTGGAGAATTCTGTTGGCTGCATTTTCTAAATATCTCCTGATGTATTTTTTATTCATTGGCTTGTTCGTTCACTCAACAACTGCGAAGTGTCAGGCACTGGACTAGACTCTGAAAACAAAGGCGAATAAATCTTGGTCTTGATCTCACAGTACTTGCAACAGAGTAAGAAACAAAAATAAACACACATAAAGACGCACATTTATAGATTGCTGTATTACAAGGTGCTATGTTAGAAAATAAGGGGGGGCGAGGATCCAATTAAAAAGATAATTAGTTAAGACCTCCCTGAGAAGGTGACATCAGAGAAAGCATGAAACGTGAGAAGATCCAGTTTGCAGGAATCTGTGTGTAGAAGGGTGGCTGGTGTGGCAATAAAGAAAGCTGTCTTCAGAAAGAATGCAATTGGAAGAATTGCTGGAGATCAGTGTTTAAAATAGAGTGCTAGAGATTGCATGTCTGTGTCCCCTAAGTTCCTGTGTTGAAACCCTAACTCCCCAATGTGATGGACTTTGAAGGTGGGGCCTTTAGGAGATTAGTTCTTAATAGTGGCACCCTCATGCGTGGGATTAGTGCCCGTATAGAAGAGACCCTGAAGAGCTCTCCAATCCCTCCACACCGAGAGGACACACGGAGAGAACCATCTGTGAGCTAGGGAGTGGGCTCTCACCAGATACCCGTTCTCTGACACTGTGATCTGAAACTCTCCATTTTCCAGAACTGTGAGAAATAACTTTGGGTTGTTCGTAAGCCATTCGATTCGTGGTGTTCTGTGGTAGCAGCCTGGAGGAACAAGACAGGAATTCTCCGGGAAGCAGTAGACAAGGCAGGATTAGGAGTTTGAAGTTTATTTTCATTGTAGTGGGACGTCATTGAAAATTGGGGAGTGAAACGGTCGGCCTCACCTTTCAAAAAGAGACTTGTGATTATTCGGGAGAGAATGGGTTTGAGGGCCTTGAGGGTGGAGAGAGAGAAACTGAGCCAGTGACGGTGCATTGTCCAGGAGAGAGAGGAAGGAACTAAGTAGATACGAACATGGTGGACCCCGGGTCATGCCTCCAGGTGCCCCCTTCAGGACTGAAGTGCTCATTGCTGGGGTTTGGGCTGTGAAACACTCAGTTTGGTCTGCCTCCAGGACTTGTCCTTCACCCAACAGACAGGCCTCACTCAAGATCATGCTGCTGGGGGCTCCCACACCCCATAGCGGTCAATCAGGAGGAATAATAAGGCTCTTATCTTAAGTTGGGACAACTGTAAAGAACCATTCTTGCTCCAGAGGTCCCGGTGGAGGGAGCTGAGGACTCAGATGCAGCTGGATTCCAGTTCGACCTCTCCTGCCCTGCCGCCATCAATCTACATGGATACGCTAAATGACTCATCAGGCTTTGTGTGGGATGCCAGGGGAGAATCTAGAAGAAGGCACTGAACGTCTCACTTCCTGCATCTTCCTCATTGTTGCCTGTGGGGTTCACAGAGAATGCTGGATCTCGTTGTTTTGGGTGCTGCTATACTAAAGTAACGTAATACTATTAATATTCATCTATCACTAAGTAACATGAAATTTCTAATTCAGCTGTGATGATTACTATATTTTAAACATTACTTTCATTCATCACATATGTTCAATGTCAGATAGATATATTTCTCTCTACAGTTTTATTTTGATGAATATTTATTTTCAATGTAAAGGTCCATTGTGTATCTTTCTGTTATAGTTTTTGTGGTGCATTAAAGCATTCCTAACTCTTTGAAGCTACCTTATTTTATTTGGATGGTGGTCTTATTTGTTGGTATTACTTCTCACTCTGAATGGGCTTTGAATGGGTGAATGCAAGACATACAGAATCAATATGACCTTCTTTCTGTTTCTGAATTTAGCATGATCTTTTTAATTTTTTAACTTTTATTTCTTATTTTAATTGTTGTTCTCGTACAGTTATCTGTCTTTTACTCCCATCCCAGCCCACCGCCCAACCCTCCCCACCTCCCAACCAAATCCACCCCCCCTAGTTTTTGTCCATGTGTCTTTCATACTTGTTGCTCCAAACCCTTCCCCTTTTCCCTTGAAATTCCCTCCCCTCTCCCCTCTGGTGACTGTCAGTCTGTTCTCAATTTCAGTGTCTTTGGTTATATTATGCTTGTTTGTTTGTTTTGTTGATGAGGTTCCTGTTAAAGGTGAGATCATATGATATTTGTCTTTTACTGCCTGGCTTATTTCGCTTAGCATAATGCTCTCCAGTTCCATCCATGCTGTTGCGAAGGGTAGGAGTTAGCATGATCTTAAACTTGACAATCTGAAAATGAAATTCTCTCCAAAATTTGATTAACTGGTTATTATTTTTGGAGAAATAGAACTTGTTCTGTTTCTTTGCCTCACAATTAATGAGATTATTTTTCTAATAAGGGCATATCCCCCAACTTTGCAAAGCTTGTGCGTTAGACTGGAGACATCTGTAAAGTGTGGTAGTATTATTAGCATCTCATCCTGCCCACCTGCCATTTTATGTGTGGACGCACTGGAATGAATGGAATGGCTTCTAAAGTGACCCATGAGATCTGCACTATTCTGAGAGCTCAAGATAAAGCAAAAAAATATATGCAGATTTCTTAGGCTTTTCACCCTGTGTTAATGCATTTGTTAGGGATCCTTTCATGCATCTCTGTTTTTTCAGTGGCTGCTTGGTACTTGATTTTGAAATTATTCTTCTTTCTTTTGTTACTTCAAAACCCTCCATTTTGTACATGAAATCATTTTTAAGGCTGTTTCTATTCTATCTTTGTTCGACTTAGCGATTATATCTGTATATAAATTGTTTCAAGATGAACATTCAGGACCAAATTCTTCTCATCTTGTGAGCAGGTTCGGTAAAAGTCTACGTATTTTTGAACTCATAATGCAGATTTCCTCATACACTGTTACAGGTCAACAGCAGTTACTTAGGTACGGAATACTGGGGCTACGGTGGGCAGAAGTGGAGCGCTACTCGGGAGCAGGTAGGAGGATGCGAGGAAAACAATTAGCAGTGGGATGAGGTTTGGCGTGTTTACTGCCGTGAGCAGCAGTGGAACCCGGGATTACTTCCATCACTTGCTGCAGTGCTTCTTTGAGATGCAAAGCGCATCTGGTGTGTGGGCTTCATGAGCATCCCAGCCTTGAGCTCCCGTCATGACACCTGACCCAGCTGAGTCCCACCGGAGCCCCTCAGCACCTGCCACATGTGGGTTGCCAATCAGGGCCCGGCTGGCAATGCCTTTGAATTCCTACTCACCGGCTCAGCTTGGGGAGAGAGGCGGTGTGCACAGGGACAATAGCAGTAAACGGTGCTGGAAGGAAGTTGGGGTTCAAAGGCCCTGTTGTCGTCCGTCTTGACTGAGCACGAATGACAAGGGCAGGTTCAGCGTGTGGTTACCTGGGTTTCCTCATCCATGAGTGAGCTGGAATGCACCCCCAGGAACGAACAGGGCTGCTTGTGCGGATCCTGCCTGCCACTCTGGCTGTCAGCAGTCACACCGATCAGTGTCAATTTTAGTGATGGCTCTTGAGACCCACAGGGGACCTGTGTTTTGGCTGCTGAAGTAGAAGCTGGATTTTCTATTCAAATAACATGAAATAGGAACTCTCTACTTGAGTGTGCAGATGTGGAGGGAGAGTGAGTCATTTGGCTACTGTAGAACATGTTTCTATCTAGGCACGGTTAATGCGTGTTCTTTGGGGTAGAGCTCTGGGGGTGTAGGTTTCTGTGGTGGGAACGTGCATGTCAGGTAAGAACACCCCTGAGGGAATTCTCTTCCTTTACCGGCACGCAAGATGGCAGACGCCTCAACCGCATTTTCCAGTGGAGCTGGGTTGCATTGAGCTGTGCTCTCCTTTTTAGGCAGAATACTTGCCTTTTCAAAATGCCTGGGCAGACTCTGCATACAGCCTGC
>PVKU01017120.1:0-12399 GCA_004027475.1 Anoura caudifer | reverse complement strand
TTGGAAGCAACCTAGGTGCCCATCAGTAAATGAATGGATCAAGAAACTATGGTACATTTACACAATGGAATTCTATGCAGCAGAAAGAAAGAAGGAGCTCCTACCCTTCGAGACAGCATGGATGGAACTGGAGAGCATTATGCTAAGCGAAATAAGCCAGGAGGTGAGAGACAAATACCATATGATCTCACCTCTAACAAGAACCTAATCAAAAAAACAAACAAACAAGCATAATATAACCAAAGACACTGAAATTGAGAACAAGAGAGGAGAGGGATAGGAATATCCAGGGAAAAGGGGAAGGGATTAGAGCAACAAGTATGAAAGACATATGGACAAAAGCTGGGGTGGGGGTGGAAAGGGAAGGGAGCTGGGGAGGGCTGGGGCAGAGGGACGGGATGGGAGTAGAAAACAGAAAACTGTATAAGAACAATTAAAATAAAATTTAATTAAAAAAATAAAAAAAATAAAGTGTTACTCAAGACAGTCTCTTCAATAAATGATGTTGGGAGGACTGGACTGGTACATGCAAAAGAAAGAAACTAGGCCACCAACTTACACTATATACCATAATAAACTGAAAATAGATAAAAAATAATTATAAGTTGTGATCCCTTAAAAATTCTAGTGGAATACATACGCAGTAGAATTTCAGATATCTCATGTAACAATGTTTTTGCCAGTATATCTCCTAGGGCAAGGGTAATAAGTGAAACAATAAACAAATGGAACTATATAAAATTAAAAATCTTCTGCATAGCTAAAGAAACCATCATCAAAATCAACAGAAAACAAGTGCTGTGAGGATGTGAAGAAAAGTAAACCCTAATACACTGTTGGTGGGAATGCAGACTGATGCAGCCACTGTGGAAAAAAAGTATGGAATTTCCTCAAAAAAGTAAAAATGGAACTTCCTTTTGATTTAGTGTCTTATCACTGGGAATACCACACTTGAAGAATTCTGAAACACCAATTCAAAACAATTTATGTACCCTTATGTTCATAGCAGCATTGTTTATAATAACCAAGAATGGAAACAGCCTAAGTGTCCATCAGTAGATGAGTGGATTAAAAAGCTGTGGTGCATTTACATATGGAAAACTTTGCAGGAAAAAAAAGGAATCCCTACCTTTTGTTACAGCATGGATGGCTCTGGGGGTTATTTTGCTAAGTGAAATAAGCCAGTAGGTGAAAGGCAAATACCGTATGATTTCATTTATAAGAGGAATCTAATGGACAAGATAAACTAAAGAGCAAAATAGAACCAGAGACATAGATGATGGAATAGACTGACAGCTGTAGGAGGGGAAGAGGGAGGTGGGGACTGATAGAAAGAAGGTGAAGGTGTTACTCAAAGAACGTGTATAAAGGGCACATGGATATGGACAATAGTGTGGGGATTGACTATTGAATTGGGGGTGGACCATGTGGATGGGAGCAAAGGAAGAAATTTTGTTTTAAAAAGTTAAAAAATAAAATAAATTAAGGCCATAATTTTATATGAAATTTGTATTTTAATAAACCATATATGTAATTACTTGAATAAAAGAATAGGGATATATATTATATTAGGAGAAGGTTAGTTGGGCAGGAATTTAAATATGCTCATGACATTCTCATCTAGCAGAGCAGGATGTCAATAGACAAGGCCTAAAGTCCATTAAAAAATGGCAGTGTGAACATAAAAGTTAGGAGATATTAAGATAACATAAAAATTTTAATCTAACCATAGCTAGAGCAGAAGGGAGAGGAGACAGTGGGGAGAAGAGTTTTCAGGAACTATTATAAAGGACACATAGACAAAACCAAGGGGGAAGATAGAAGCAAGGGAGGGAGGTGGGTTTGGCTGGGATGGGGGCAGTGGTGGGGAGAAAATGCAGACAACTATAGTTGAACAACCATAAAGTAATTAAACAAAATTTTAAATGGTTAAAAAAGGAAAATAAAATAAAGTATTACTCTTTTTTGATAGAATTTTGTTACTACTTTATTAATGTGCATATTTGATAGTATTTATGATTATTTTCTGTTTATAATTTTGATATATTAGCCAACTCAATACATTAATTATCTTCCTATCTCTACTTTAATTAAATCTAAAGCATCACAAAGAGTACTATTGTCTTTAATTAGTGAATTCTAAGAAAACCTGGACAGGAAGCACAGGAGCATAGCAACAGGATTCAGAGGCTTAAAAGCACAGAGCTTGATTAACTTGAACTATTCTTTAGTGCTTGTGTTTTTTCAACATATTTTAGAGGGAATATAATGCTATCACAGTTTTCCAGCATAAGCTGAAACACATTAGAAGAAATTTGAATGTGTCACCCCAAGCTAAAGTGAGAAGGTATTCACCCAGCAAACACAAAGGCAGGCCAACTCTTTCCCTGGCTCCAACCAAATTCAGTGTGTTTGTATTAGAGGCCTTCTAACACCTTGACTAAATCTTTAGAAAGTTGGACACATTCAAAGAGATGATTTAAAATGTACTGTGTATCCACATGTTTAGAAGTGTGTATAATATTTGAAATTTGTTCATGATATTGATCTTATAAAGAAGAAAAAAGAGCAATTCAGAAGGGGGCTATGTATAGAATCAAATGTCCTTGAGAAGGTAAATAGATGATTCTAAAGTTCACAAATGAGGAGAGCCTCAGACATTAATTAAGGGATAGTGTAAGGAAGGTAGAGGATGTGGATGAAGGCAAGTATTTTGATAAATTTGTTGCATGGAACATGAAGTTATCTCTATGCAATTAAGATTCTATATGTTATCAGTATCTACATGTGATTTCTATTTTAGATAAATCTAAAGTGGCATCAGTCACTTAGAGAAATAAATTAAAGTATTAGAGGTTTGAGGGGAAAAGGGGTAGTGTAAAAATAGATTTTGTAGAGTTGGAAAAGTAGAGCTTACAGAGAAGAACAATAGGATTGCTGGACAATATCGAGCTACTATCAGAGATTTTTGGTGATTGATTAGGGGAGATCACACAGTGTGAATGTACATTTTCCCCAAGCTACTATCACTTGTGCAGGTTCTGGTGTTAACATGGATGATACTCATATTAATAATCAATAATGATTATTGTAATAAATGTTATACAAAATAATTTAACATATAAGCTCTCATAGAATAACACCATTCTCAGATAGGTGTAGTAATCAATCCAGCATACCCATGAGATACAGTGTAGACCTTGTAAAAATATCTGGGTTTATCCAGTTTGAGAGATGGAGGTAAAGGAAAGATATTAAAAGTGTGTGGAATGGAGTGCTTCCTAGATCAAGTAAATGGTAAAAAGTAGAAAATGAGACATTTCATATTTAGCTATCAACCATAGCATTTTTATTAAGGTTTTCTTCCCCTAAAATAAGTAGTTAATATGAAATACTGTAGATATATTCGGAGATAGCTAGTCATGGAAAAGTGAAACCAGGAATAACAAAAAGAAAGGGAAATTGTGGAAAAAGAGATTACCTTCGATAAATGTGGATGAATAATTGAGAAATCATTGCAGAGTGTTGCCAATCAGGTTTCTAATGTACTTAAATTTTGAATCACTTACAAAATAAGCTATATTTAAAATGAAATATTTGAAAACTTAGTAGTTTTGGAGATTCCTTACAGATAGGTTAAGTTAATGAAATATGGTAACATTATATGTGAATACCACTAGATGTGTTGATCATAATCATACATTTCAGTGCAGATGTGTAGTTTACCAACAATATCATATTCTGCAAGAGTTATAATTATCTGGTTCAGGGTAACATAAAACAAGATATAATATATTGAAAAACTATGTGAAGTTTATTGACTCAAAGGAAAGGTTGAAAATTCTCTGTGAAAAAGGTAAGACCCAAGCAGTTCCATGTGGTCTTAGAAGTAGAAATAATTCATGAGTTTTTACTACATATATCCACTAAATTGAAGACATTTCATTTTTTGTTCTACTTTCTTCTCACTCACAACAAAATTAAAATTAAATGTCTTAAATGTTAATGTCCTAATAGTTGGCTAAGCCTTGATTGTGAGAGGAAGGATTTGATGAAATGGGCCACCAGGACCTTGGAAAGTCAAGGTAGGCTATACAATGTTGCAGTAAAAATCAACTTTAGAAATCTCAGTGGATTAATATTTAAAAGTATACATCTCACCTGTATGTCATGCCCCAATAGCATTAGCAATGGTCTTTTTGTTCTATTCATTCAGGAGCCATGCTCACAGAAGACTCACCATCTTGTAACAGTGAAATTGCCATATATGACTTCCAGTTTTCTCTTGGCAGATGAAGAGAGTATACAGAATTCTGTACAGGCACTTAATTTTTTTTACAAAGAAATACTGCATGTTCCATCTACTCATATTTCATTTGATAACTCATCAAATAGCCTTATTTAACATAAATAAAGCATTTTCCTGACAGAAGAAATCTTCCTTAGAACTAGAAATGTCTACCACAAACCCTGTACCCTTAATTGTGACCAAATAGCGTGACCTACTGTGCTTTTGAGAAGGGAGGGATGGTGAATGCAGACAAACAACTGTTTACTATGCATATATTATAAAAAATTAGGATTCAGACTTAATACATGAGTGATGGAAAAGGCACATTTATATCAATTTTATAGAGTCAGAAATATAAAAAAAAAAAACAAAACAATTTGCCCAAGGTCATGAACAACATAGTCTATACTTTCTTGGAAATATTTCACGGCTCATGGTTAAATAATTTTTTTCTTCCTTGAAATCCAAGGTTAATGGTACAAAATCAGGGTAGCATTCTCCAAGCTCCTTCGTTATAATCTGTTCTGTGCTCTTGCATCACTTGCACATATAAACCTAGCATTTGGCACTTATAACATAGTTAAGTACTACCTCTTAATGTAGTCTAAGAAATAATGTAAAATGTCTAAAAATATTAGAATGAACATGGAAAGCAAAAGCATGTATATTTAATTTAAAAAATAAATACGTTATTGGACTTTCAAGTCTTGGCTTCAGTGTACTTGTAGAATGCTTCTAGAAGGTTACTTTTTTGCACTGCCTTTAAAGCTAATCCAATTTTATTCAGTTATACTCAGATAGCTGCATGTAAACAAATATCTCAAGTAGCAAACTTTCAGATACCTAAAAATGTGCAGTTAATCTCATTTTCCAGTGCTTTATTTTAAGGATAAGTAATTCAAAGATTTAAAAATTGTACCTTTATTATTAAACAAACATGAGAACTAATAAAGTTTGAATGTTCTGTTGACAATGTAAATAATATTTTTGTTTTTATTTTCAAATTTTTATTTTCAAGTTTCCATCTGTAAAAGTAAATATAAAGCTCATTAACCAATATATAATTTATGTAAACCCATGCATCTACAAATTTTATAAAACAGAGAGACAATGTGATGAATTTCAATAAAATTTATTATTTTGTCAATTGATAAAATATCACTGCAAAAATGGTATATTCATATTTCAAAATAGCTTTTTATATCAATAGTTAAAGAATTCAACATGTACAAAAATAACTTTTTGTAAACCCCTTCTCCAACCTATCATGTAAAACACTTGTCTGATCAACGTGACGGGAAAATACTTCAAAGAATATATGTGGTCCCACAGAGTGGACATTTTATCTATTGTTATAGAAACCCCTTTCTTTTATTTTCTTTAGAACTTTAGAAGAATCATTTAAAAAACTTCTTTATATAATTGCCAGCAATACATTTTCACATAGATCTATCTTGTATAAAATACACACAGTTTTGTCAGTCTGTTGTGATCTCCAACCTTTTTATAAACGAGTTTTTATATTAAGCTCTACAGAATATTCTCCATTTACAACAGTTTATATAGGTGCTTTCTTAACAAAGTACAACAGTTCAATACTTGTACACATACAACATATTTTTCCTTTTTATTTTATTGCCAGGATTCCTATTGGCAAGCTTTCACACACTTCATCTCATCTATGGTTTTATCATATTCCAATATTATTTTACCATTGATATGTGTTTAAATCAACATTATATTTTTATCCTAAACTGTTATGTGCTTCCTTTGATTTATTCAACATAAACTCATTCTGCACATCTATGAATATTAACTTAAGTAAAAACATATTGACCAACCATCAACCAAAAAACACTTTCTCAATTTTCCTTAATAACTCAAAGTCAACATTCCTGACTTGTTTTTCTAAGTTGGGTTCTAAGTACTTTGTGTTGTTTATCAAATTTATGTAAAAAATATTTGCCCAAATGTGATATTATTTTGTTCATCAGCTAGAAAAACTTTTGTCTAAATTAAAACATAGTTACAAGTCTTTTGCCCATTTTTTAATTGGGTTGCTTGTATTCTTAGAGTGGAGTCGTGTAAGTTATTCATATATTTGGAGATTAAACCCTTGAACTGGAGAGCATCATGCTAAGCGAAATAAGCCAGGAGGTGAAAGATAAATACCATATGATCTCACCTTTAACAGGAACCTAATCCAGAAAACAAACAAACAAGCATAATATAACCAAAGACACTGAAATTGAGAACAGGCTGACAGTCACCAGAGGGGAGAGGGGAGGGAATTCCAGGGGAAAAGGGGAAGGGTTTGGAGCAACAAGTATAAAAGACAAATGGACAAAAACTAGGGGGGGTGGAAATGGGAGGGAGGTGGGGAGGGCTGGGGCAGTGGGCTGGGATGGGAGTAGAAGACAGAAAACTGTACAAGAACAATTGTTTTTTTTTTTTGAAAAGTAAAAATCATAGTTACATATCATTTATATGCATGTTGGTATATTTGTATGTTTGACACATTTATTATCATAACCTTTTTATGTACAGATGAATAAAGAAATAACTAACAATGTATTTCCTAATTAGAAAAAATGATGAGAGAAATCTAAATTTCTAGAATGAATAAGTTAATGACTAATGAAATTGTTTTCTATATGTAAAAAGTCATTTATAAATTATATTTATCTACTCAAATTGCTTTGAAAAAATAAGAAAGAATGGGTAAGTTAAAGAATATAATTTTTTTCTTACAATTCTGGAAACTAGGAATCCAAGATAAATCCAGCACAGAGTTCGATGTGCTTATGATTCCCTCCTAAGTTGTAGAGTCAGCTTTTTATTTTATACTCACATGACCTTTGCTTTGGAGAGAGAGAGAGAGTGAAGGATAGGAAAAGAGTATCAGGATGAGACTGAGCTCTTATCTCTTCTCAAGAAGACACTGGTCCTTTCAAGGTAAGAACCCACTCTTACAACCTCATGTAAACATGGTTACTTTTAATCTAAATATAGGAACACTGCTGGATAGGGAGGCCTCATCATTTCATAGTGGCACATGCATTCAGTCTATAGCACAAATATTTAAAATTTGAAATGAGTCTGAATTAAAAATATATAATTAACATTCTAAAACAATATATTTAGAAAAGTAATTAGGTATAAACATGCATGGATTTTAATACAATTAAGACAAAGCATAGCTGAATGGATAAAAAAACATGGCCCACGCATATTCTGTGCAGGATAGACACACTTCAGAACAAAAGACCTACACAGACTGAAAGTGAAGGACTGGAAAATAATATTCTAAGGAAACAAACAAGAAAGAAAAGCTGGTTTAGCAATACTTATATCTGACAAAATAGACTTCAAAATAAAGGAAATAAAAAGAGACAAAGAAGGACACTTCATAATATGCAAAGGAAGAATTTATCAGGAAGAAATAAACATTATAAACACATATGTACACAACATAGGGCCACCCAAATATGTAAGGAAAATCTTGGAGGATTTCAAGAAAAATATAGAGAGCAACACACTTATACTAGGAGATTTTAACACCCCACAGCCAACAATGGATAGAACTTGCAAACAAAACATCAACAAAGATATTGAGGCATTGAACAATTTCCTTTATCAAATGGACTTAACTGATATATGTAGAAACTTTCATCTCAAATACACACTCATTTCAAAAGCACATGGAACATTTTCAAAGATGGACCACATAATAGGGCATAAAACAAGCCATAACAAATTTAAGAAAATTGAAATCATATCAAGCATTTTATCAGACCACACGGATCTGAAACTAGCACCCACAAGGAAAAAAAAAAAAAAACAACATTCAAATTCACGGAGATTGAATAGCATGCTATTAAATAATGAATGGGTAAAGAATGAGAACAAGAAGGAAATAAAAAATTCCTGGAAACAAATGAAAATGAACACACAACACCCCAAAACTTATTGGGCACAGAAAATGCAGTCCCAAGAGGGAAGTTCATAGCAATACAGGCCTACTGAAAGAAGATAGAAACATTTCAAATAAACAACCTAACCCTAAATCTACAAGAACTAGAGAAACAACAACAAAGCCCAGTGTACAAGGAAGGAAATAACAAAAATTAGAGGAGAATTAAATGGCATAGAGACTAAAAGAACAGTTGAAGGATCAATAAATCCAGTAGCAGTTTCTTTGAAAGGATTAAAAAAAAAATAAGCCTTTAAGCAGACTCATCAAGAAAAAAAATAAAGGACCCAAATAAATAAAACCAAAAATGAAAGAGGAGATATTACAACTAATAACACAGAGATACAAGAATCATAAGAATTTACTATGAAGAACTACATGCCAAGAAATTTGAAACCTGGGTGAATAGGACAAATTTCTAGCAAAATATATATTTTCCAAAACTGTATGAAGAAGAATCAGAAAGCCTGACAGACCAATAACAGCTGGTGAAATTGATGCAGTAATCAAAAAAATTCCTGGCACAAAAAAAGCCGTGGACTGAACAGTTTCACAGGAGAATTCTACAAAACATTTAAGGAAGAGCTAACCCCTATCCTTCACAGACTATTCCAAAAAATACAAGAAGAGAGAGCACCTCCAAACTCTTTTTATGAAGCCAGAAATATCCAAATCCCAAAACAGATAAAGATACAACAAAGAAAGAAAATTATAGGACAAAATTGCTATTGAACATAGACACTAAAATCTTCACCAAAATATTGGGAAACCACATCCAGCAATGCATGAAAAAAATCACACACCATGATCAAGTGGGATTCATTCCAGGGACTAGGATGATGCTGACTTCAAATATAGTAAATATGGTAAAATATTCCCAAATTAATAAATGTAATACATTAGATGAACAAAAATAAAGACAAAAATCACACGATCGAATCAATAGATGCAGAAAAAGCATTTGATAAGGTACAATGCTCATTTATGTTAAAGAAAACACTAAATAAAGTGGGAGTAAAAGGAGTGTACCTCAGTGTGGCAGACCCTTCTGTGTGGCTTGGGCCCAGCTCCCACTCGGAGATACACAGGACCCACGCCCACGGATAAGTTCTTTTGTGGGTAATCAGATTTGCAATATACTTAGGCTGTTTTTGAGATTTGCTCTTTGCCTCAAACACCCTCACCCTGCAAGTACCTTGCAGGCCCAGTGTAAATGCCTGCCTATTCATTTGCTAATATCCTTCTGTGATGCAATGAGGGGCATTGGCTCCTTGGTTGTAATGGGCATAGTGAAGAGAATCCATCTTGGAATGTAAGGAGATATGTTTAGAATAAAGGCCTGTCATAGTGGAGGCCTCAGCTTTGGCTCCTCTTGAGAGAAAAGCCTTGCGGTTATCCTTATTCCTCCATCAGATTTAGCTGTCTGTGTGCATGTTTTAATTCATCCATAATGATGCAGACACTGCTGGCCGGTGTCTGCAACACCTCAACATAATAAAGGCCATATACAAGAAACCTACAGCCAACATCATACACAACAGACAGCAACTAAAAGCTTTCCCACTAAGATCAGGAACAAAACAAGGATGTCTGCTTTCACCACTTCTATTCAGCATAGGATTGGAAGTCCTAGCCACAGCTATCAGGAAAGAAAAAGAATGAAACACATCTAAATTGTAAAGGAGGAAGTAAAACTGGTACTGTTTGCAGATGCATGATAGTGTACTTAGAAAACCCTATAGACTCCACCAAAAAACTTCTCAACCTAATAAGTGAATTTGGAAAATCAGTGGGATACAAAGTCAATATTCAGAAATCAAAGTCATATTTGTACACACGAATTGAAATGCCAGAAACAGAAGTTAGGAAAAAGATTCCATTTGCTATAGTAACAAGAAAAATAAAGTGCTAGGAATAAATCTAACCAAGGATAAAATATGTGCACTCAGAAAACTGCACAGCACTGAAGAAAGAAATTAAAGAAGGCAAATAAATGGAAGTATATACTGTGTTCATAGTTTGGAAGAATTAACATCATCAAAATGTCCCTACCAGTCTGTGCAACTTATAGATTAAATGCAACCCCTATTAAAATATCAATGACATCTTTCACAGATATAGAACAAACATTTCAGAAATGTGTATGGAACCATAAATAGCCCCAAATTCATGTAGAATTTTTGAGAAAGAATAACAAAGTTGGAGGGATCACAATGCTGATATCAAAATATATTATGTCCTGGCTGGTGTGGCTCAGTGGATTGAGCACCAGTCTGTGAACCAAAATGTCACAGGTTCAATTCCCAGTCAGGACACATTCCTGGGTTGCTGGCCAGATCCGCAGTAGGGGCCATATGAGAGGCAATCACACATTGATATTTATCTCCCTCTCTCCTTCCCTTTCCCTCCCTCTAAAAATACATAAATAAAAACTCTTCCAACTGTATCACAAGGCCACTGTAATCAAAACAGTACTGGCATAAAAACAGACACAAAAATCAATGCAACATATTAGAGCACCCAGAATTAAACCCACATCTCTATGGTCAATTAATATTTGATAAAGCAGACAGAAGCATAAAATGAAGTAAAAATAGCCTCTGCAACAAATGGTGTTGGAGATCTGGACAATTGCATGCAAAAAAATGAAACTCAAACACCAACTTACACCATATGCAAAAATAAACTCAAGGTGGATAAGAGACTTAAATATAATTCATGATACCATAAATGACCTAGAGGAGAACATAGGCTAAAAAATGTTAGGTGTTCCACAAAGCAATATTTTCACCGATATGTCCCCTAGAGCAAGGGACAGAAAGGAAAGAATAAACAAATAGGACTTCATCAAAATAAAAAGCTTCTTCATGGCTAAAGAAAACAGCTAAAATGAAAAGAGAACAACTACGGGAAAATATATTTGTCAATGATATATCAGACAAGGGTTTGGTCTCCAAAATAAATAAAGAACTCATATAACTCCACTCCAGGAAAATAAGCAACCCAATTGAAAAATGGGCAAAGGATCTAAACAGACACTTCTCCAAGGAAGACAAACAGAGGGCCCAGAGACATATGAAAGGAAGCTGAGCATCACTAGCCATTAGAGAGATGAAAATTAAAACCACAGTGAGATACCACTTCGCATCAGTTAGAATGGCCATCATACACAAAGCAACAAACAAGTGTTGGAGGGAATGTGGAGAAAAGGGAACCCTAGTGCACTTGATAGGAATGCAGACTGGTGTAGCCACTGTGGAAAACAGTATGGAATTTCCTCATAAAACTAGAAAATGGAAACGCTTTTTGACCTGGCACATCTGCTACTGAGATTATACCCTGAAACACTAATTCAAAATAACCTATGTACCTCAATGTTCATAGTAGCACAATATACAATAGCCAAATGCTGGAAACAATCTAAGTGCCCATTAGTAAATGAATGGATCAAAAACTATGGTACATTTTCATGATGGAATTCTATGCAGCAGAAAGAAAGAGCTTCTACACTTTGCAACAGCATAGATGGATCTTCAGAGCATTATGCTAAGTGATATGTCAGGTCATGCAGGACAAATACCGTATGATCTCACTATAAGTGAAATGTAATCAACAAGATAAACAAGAAAGCAAAATATAACCAGAGACATAGAAATAAAAAAAAAAAAACTGACAGTTAACAGAGGGGAGGGATGACAGGGATAATAGGGGAAAATATGGGAAAGGTTGTTGAGGAACATATACAAAGGACCCATGGAAAAAGCCAAAGGAGGTAGGATGGATGTGGGAGGCTAGGATTGGTGGGGCAGGGGGGACTGGTGGCAGGAAAATAGAGACAATTATACTTGAAGAACAATATAAATAAATAAATAAATAAATACTGCTTGATTTATATATTTGGAATCAAAAACAAAATTATATTATATGTAGTTTTAAAAGGTTATTTGTACTGGCCAGTGTGGCTCAGTGGTTTGTAGTGTGGTTCTGTAACCTAAGAGTTGGGGGTTTGATTCCTGGTCAAGGCAAGTACCTAGGTAGCAAGTATGGAAAGGTTGCAAGATGGCCATATGTAGAAAGCCTCTTGAATAGCCTTGGAAATACTTTTCCATTCCCAAGCATTTCAAAATAGCAAAGG
>PVKU01017119.1:0-12400 GCA_004027475.1 Anoura caudifer | reverse complement strand
TGTGGTTAAGCCTGTAAGAGCTTTTAAGCTTTATAGCTTACATATAAATCCTGTGCTATTTTTAGACTTTTCTAGTTGCCTATATATACAATTGTACTCGTTAATAAATTCGCCTTTTGCCAGCAGAGCAACTGGTCGCTTCCTCTTTTCAGTCCGTCACTGCGCGTCACGAACCCCTTGTCTCGCTGGTCGCGGCAGTAAAGATTTAACAAGTTCCTTTCTATTCTTAGCTTGCAAGTATTTATTTTGAAATAAATGAATTTTGGTTTCATTAAATGATTTTTTACATCTGTTGAAAATGATTTTTTCTTTTAATCATCTTATGTCATATTACATTAATAGATTTTTCAATGAAAAAATCTTTGCATTCTTAAAATAAACCCAACTTTCCCTAATGGTATTTTTATGTGTGTATATAAGTTACTGTTTACAAAAAAGCAGGATTTGCTTCGCTTGCAATTTATTTGGAATTTTTTATGCCAATAGCCATTTGGTGATATTAGTCTGAGTTTTATTTCTTTGTACTATGATCTTTAAATTTGCCTGTAGGGATTATAACAGCCTTAAAAGTGAAATAAAGAGGAAAAGAACAAGAGACTAAAAGGAGATAATGGAGAGAAGAAATGGAGCAATGGGAAATAACATAGTGAAACAAGAATAGGAACTATTAATAATTATTGAATATGGATGACAGACATATGGGGCATCGTTGTAGTATTCTTTCCATTTTTGGAAAAATATAAACAAATGAATTGTCCATTGAGAAATTTCTAGAATAGTTTTTGTCTGTAGAGTTGCCATAGAATACAGTTTCTCAAGAATATTTAAAGCATATTCCATTTCTTGAATATTTCTTTCATCTTTGGTAAATGGTCAAATCTTCCATGGAAATAGAATCAAATAGACTAGATATTTGAAAGTGTTTGTACTTAAATCACACATTTACAAAAAACAGTTGTATAAATAAAATAAATCTTATGAATTTCTATAATTATCCAAAAAGTCCTTCTGTGGTCTCATCCTGCTAGTGGCCAACTCTTAATTACTTCTGATTTAAACTCTCAGTTTTGCATGATTTGATCTCTTGTTTATCCAGCTTCCCTTTGCTCTGCTCAAATGGTGCATCAAAGGAAGAGTTTTGTGGAGTATTGGTGAACCCGTAGAGACACTTACTATCCTCAAATCATAAATGATCTTTGCCATGGGTGACTGTCTTTTGGTTCCTGGGCTGGTACTTGCTGAGGTGTGACCGGTCCTGCCTTGTCTTCTGAATTGTTTTTTCAGACATCCTCTGCAGACTGGGTCCAACCTTTTGTTTCTGCTGTAGGGCATACTATGGTTTCTTTATCACATAATCAGGTCATTGCCACACATCTGTGCCCATCCCTCTGCCCCCATCCCAAGGTATGAGTTTTCTAAGTGCCTCCTGAAGACTCTGAGAAAATGGAAGATCTCAAGATCTCAGACTTAGCCTGTGCAAATGCTATTTTCCCAATACATGTTGATAAAACACCATTGAGTGCATGGGGCTTCTTTCAGAGAAGTGCCCTCCACTTAAGTCAGCACCTATGACTTAGGTTCATTCACCCTCCTCCTGATGTTATCAGGTTCTCTGGCAATTCTGTAGGAGCTGATATATTTAGTGGGTTCCTTTCCCTACTTCCCAACTTGAGAGAAATCTCTGTATTCATGCCCATGTATTCTGTCCTTGTATCACATCTCTACTGGGATTTATCATGGAATTATCATGCTCTGACTCCCTACTAGATCTGGCTTGTTATATAAATGGGAACTTTAGAAATGATATATTTTTAAATTATCAAATAAGCCTTTGAACATAAAGCATATGCATTCTTTTACAGGTGTTAGAAATTTGAATAGTCAAGAAGGTTCACAAATATCCTACTTTTAAAAATGTGGTAGGTTTACACAATGAGATACCACCTCACACCAGTCAGAATGGCCATCATAAACAAAACAACAAACAGCAAGTGTTGGAGAGGTTGTGGAGAAAAGGGGACCCTAGTGCACTGTTGGTGGGACTGCAGACTGGTACAGCCACTATGGAAAGCAGTATGGAATTTTCTAAGAAAACTAAAAATGGACCTACCTTTTGATCCAACAATTCCACTGCTAGGATTATATCCTAGAAACCCTGAAACACCAATCCAAAAGAACCTATGCACCCCAATGTTCATAGCAGCACAATTTACAATAGCCAAGTGTTGGAAGCAACCTAGGTGCCCATCAGTAAATGAATGGATCAAGAAACTTTGGTACATTTACACAATGGAATTCTATGCAGCAGAAAGAAAGAAGGAGCTCCTACCCTTCACGACAGCATGGATGGAACTGGAGAGCATTATGCTAAGCAAAATAAGCCAGGAGGTGAAAGACAAATACCATATGATCTCACCTTTAACAGGAACCTAATCAAAAAAACAAACAAACAAGCATAATATAACCAAAGACACTGAAATTGAGAACAAGAGAGGAGAGGGATAGGAATATCCAGGGAAAAGGGGAAGGGATTAGAGCAACAAGTATGAAAGACATATGGACAAAAGCTGTGGGGGGTGGAAATGGAAGGGAGCTGGGGAGGGCTGGGGCGGAGGGACGGGATGGGAGTAGAAAGCAGAAAACTGTTTAAGAACAACAATTAAAATAAAATTTTTTAAAAAATGTAAAAAAAAAAAACGTGGTAGGTTTACACTTGCCAAAACCTCCAGAATTTAGTATGGCCTACATTTGGTGGGCAAAAGTGAGCACAAGTAACCCCTGTCACCTACTACAGAAGATTTAAGGTAGAATACCTAATATGCCTTGTTTCCTATTACTGTCTTGGCAATTTTGGAAATATGTTTTCAAGGAAAATATGTCATGGTTTCCTGAGTGATTACAATGAAAAATTGCCCTTCCCAAACACATAGGGCTTTTACTGTGAACAACAACAACAAAAATATTTGTTGTATTAAGTCACTGAGATCTGTGGGTTATCTGTTATAGGTGAAGAAAACTTAGGCTACCCTGACTGATACACAGGGCTATATTTATTAACATATAAAAACAGTCATCACATGTGTTTGTATAACAAAAGCTAGTGTCTCAATTACATGATCGTGAGTATGTTACTCAACTACTATTTGGGATTAATAATTAAAAAGAGTGAATTCTTCATTTGAGAAGTTTTAAGAAATCAGCAATTTGGAAAAAATAATTATATCTATGGCAGCCTTGTATCTTTTGAATAGTATTTCTGTACTTAGGAAAATTTTCTTGTGAGTTCTGTCTTTCCAAAATAGAAATAAGAACTGTATTCCTAGTTCTTTTGTAGCTAGGACATTGGTGTTTGATTACATTACCTGTGGAAGACATTGATTTGGAAGTGGGAGAACAGT
The DNA here is from genome assembly GCA_004027475.1 of Anoura caudifer. Lineage (NCBI taxonomy): Eukaryota > Metazoa > Chordata > Mammalia > Chiroptera > Phyllostomidae > Anoura > Anoura caudifer. Next base: position 9,002 of record PVKU01017119.1, on the reverse strand, counting down.
AAGAAATCATTTTGAGTAGGGTTCTATTTTGCTCAGAGTCAGCCTATGGATTTGGGGATGGTTGTGGTTTCAAAGTCAGATTTTTTGTCACAGAGTGGTGTGGCAGTCAGGATTCTGTTTCTGTACATCTAATACACCTATCTCTGTAGATTTCTAGTTATCTAGAAATCTAGATAACTAGAAATTTGTTACAAGGAGACATTTGTTACAAGGAACTGACATGCAATTGTTCAAGCTGACTGAACGAGTTCAGAATCTTCAGGACAAGCAGTCAGGAAAGGAGAATGGTGGGCAGCATGTAACTCTATGGGCATGGAGCAAAACTGCTAATGGGCAGAATTTCTTCTCACTTTTTTAGGAAAGCCTCACCCCTGCTTTTTAGGTCTTCTGATTCAGTAAAGCGTACTCAGGTGATTCAGGATAATCTCCTTTACTTAATATCAACTGATTACAACTTAAATTACATCTCCCATCTCCCTTTATAAAAACCTAAATTAGTATTTAATTAAATAACTGAGGACTAGAGCCTAACCAAGTTGACATACCAAAAAAGCCATCACAAGTGGTATCAATGTGCATAACAGAAATAGTTGTAGAATATCTGAGTTCCCTCATTTCAGTGCATGATGTGGCAGTGGCATTGATTTTTTTTTTCCTCTTGACTCAAGCTCACTCTGTAGCATGGTTTGTGCTTTGTTTTGGGAGCTCAGTCTCATCTTTTCCTCCTGCTAAACACTAGTTTTGATAGCTACTAAAATATTTCAATAAGTAAATCCCTTTCTTATGAATCTACTCAAGTAGGTTTTATTTACTTTAAAGCACTTGGCCAATGCCAAAGTTGATTTTCATTGAAGGAAAAGTCATCTTTTTCTTTACGACTAAGATTCTTGGTCAAAATGGTATCATAAGAGATTTCCGCTTTCTTCCTACAAAGCTAGCTTTTCTGTAGACCACATACTTTTGCGTTTTAGGCTAGTAAAATCTGGAAGTCATGCTCTCTCTCTGGAACGATACTTCCCTGCTCTTCTACTCTACTATTCTCTGTGAGTGTTTGCAACAGAAACAGTTAGTGAAATTACTGGAGATTTTAAAAACTTTTTGGTCCATGGGAATGTCAGTAGCTTCCTTTTCCTTTTTGGTGTGCTTATAGTAGAAGCTATAACTATAGATTATTTGGAAAATAAGAGGGAGAAAGAGAAGAAGAATATAATTGAATAGAAAAGGTGTAGGTGAACTAGGGGATAAAGATTCTGTTTTAATGGAAAAAAATTGAATGATGGATTATAACTTTTTCTTCAAAAATATATATGTACTCTCTTTTTGCTTATCTAGGATCTGATTAAAGGTTACTTTATGAGATATCCTAAGACAGTCATACTCAAAGGCTCTTACCCACTTAACTTTAAGTTAATGGTGCTTTATATATCTATGCATCTGTGTATATTCATACAAGTGTATGTTGGTGAAAGTATTTTTTGTTACTTATAACAAAATGGTGAGGAATACAACTTATGAAAATAAACTGCCTAGTTTTGTTTTGTTAAATTGCTTTTATTTTTTATTGTGGTAAAACGTATATGACATTTACCATTTTAATCATTTTAAGTGTACAGTTCTGTGGCATTGCATATGTTCACATTGTTGTGCAACATCACCACTATCTATCTCCAGAACTTTTTCAGTGTCCTATAGTGAACCTCCATGCTCATTAAAGAGCAGCTCCCCATTTTCCTCTCTTCCCAGCCCCTGGAAACCATTATACTTTATGTCTCTATGAATTTGTCTACTATAAGTACTTTACATAAGTAGAATCATACACTATCTATCTATTTGTGTCTGACATTTCACTCAGCATGATATTTTCAAGGTTATCCATGTGGTAACATGCATGAGGAATTTATTCATTTTAAAGGCTGAATAATATTCTGTTGTGTGTATATACTACTTTTGCATCCATTCATCTGTTGATAGACATTGGGTTGTTTGTATCTTTTGGCTGTTGTGAATAAACTAATGCTGCTGTGAACATGGTGGACAACTGTTTGTTTGAGTTCACGCTTTCAGTTCTTTTTATATACATCCAGAAGTAGAATTGCTGAATCATGTAAATTCTCCTTAATTTGTTAAGGAACTGCCATATTGCTTTCCATAGCAGTTGTGCCATTTTACATTTCCACCAGCAGTGCACAAGGGTACCAATTTTCTCACATTCTTACCATCACTTGTTTTCAGTATTTTGGACAATAGGAACTTAATGGGTGTGAAGTTGTACTGAGAATGTTTTCTGTATTTTTGATGCATTTGCCATCTGATCCTGGAAAGATTGTTGCTCAAGGGGCTAGCTAATTCCTAAAGATAACAAATGATTTCCTTATGAAAACACTTCTGACACACAGACTAACCAATCTAGAGCCCACATCTCCAAGCATCTCTTTTATCAAATTCTCACACACCAAGATAATGTTTTTCTTGCTTTAAGGTTCAGGAACTGGACAACTAGGAATCATCCCTGTGGAGTAGAACCTCCTGAAATTGTTCAAACTATCCATTTTCTTAACCTAATATATCTACACTTCCTCAACCTTCTTCTCCCCAGAAGAATTCAATTAGAGTCTAGACCTTGCTCTCCCCCTTCATCCTGCTTCTGACTCATCTTGGTGCTTCCCCAGGTAGGCCTGAATGGCACCGTGTACTTCCTATTTCTAGAAATCTGAATATAAACTTCTTCATTACATTCATTTCCATGTTGATGTGTTTATTATAAGTGATGAAAACAAGTCCCAGTTACATTTTTAGAACAGAAGTGTTATCTCATTGTGGTTTTACTATGCATTTCACTAATGTTGTTGTGCATTTTTCATAAGGTTATTGGTCATTTTTATGTCTTCTTTGGAGAAATGTCTATACAAGTTCTTTAGGGTTTTTAAAAAATTAATTGTTTGTTGTTGAGTTATAATTCTTTCTGTATTTTGGATATTATTCCCTTATCAGATATGAGCGTTTACAAATATTTTACCTCATTCTGTGTTACCATGTTTCCTTTGATGCACTCAACTTTTAATTTTAATAGAGTTTGATTTGTCTATTTTTTTCTGCTGTTCTTTGTGTTTTGTTGTAGATAAGAAATTACTGCCAATTCCCATGTCATAAAACATTTCCCCTATGTTTTATTCTAAGAATTTTATAGTTTTAGTTTTCATGTGTAGATCTTTGATCCATTTTAAGTTAATTCTACAGTATTGTCTACAATATTAGGTTGTGGGTCCAACTTCATTCTTTGGAATATGGATATCCAGTTTTCCCAGTACCACCTTTCTTTGCTAGAGGGTCTTGGAATACTTATAAAAAAAATAATTTGACCTTATATGCAAGGATTTATTTTTGGGATGTCTGTTTTATCCCATTGGTCTATATGTCTGTCCTTTTGCCTCTGTTTTGATTACTGCCAGGAAGTGTGAGACCTACAACTTTTTCCTTCTTTTGAAGACTGTTTTGGCTGTTTGGGATTCCCTGACATTCATTACGAATTTTAGGATAAGTTTTTTTTTTTAATATTGGGATTTTATAGGAGTTGAATTTAATTTGTAGATTGCATTGGGTAGTACTGGCATCTTAACAATATGGGATATGTTCCCAGACCCCCCCAGTGGATGCCTGAAACCATAAATTGTACTGAACCCTGTGAAATTTTCACTGCAGGCTGGGGGATGGATCATATAGGTCAGATGTTTCCTATACTTTTATGTGGTCATCCTCAGTTTTTATTCTCCACAGAGTTTCTGATGCTGCTTTGTGTAGTCCAGAACTTTCACAGAGCTACTTTCATAAGTTTACAGTTGTTTATTCATTGTTTTTGTTGTTTTTCAAGGGGAAAGACAAGCATTAGAACCTTTCAGTCTGCCATCTTGCTGATATCACTGATCTTCTTTTACTGGCTAGGGCCAGTAAGTATCCACCATGATACTGAATGTAACTCATAAGAGTGAACATCCTTTTCATGTAAATGGTCTTAGTGGAAACACATTCTGTTTTCCTTTATTAAGTATGTTGTCTATGGATTTTTATAGATGTCCCTTATCAAGTTAAAAAGTCCTATTATTCCTAGTTTGCTGAGTGTTTTTATAAAGAATGTTTGTTAGGTTTTGTCAAATGTTTTTTCTATGTCTTTGAAGATGATCCTAAGATTTTATCTGATATTTTTTAATATAGTGAGTTACATCAACTAATTTTTGAATAGTAAATAGTCTTGAATTTTTGGTGTAAATGCCATTGGTCATGATGTATTATTTTCCACATATTGTTGAATTCATTTTATTAAAATCTTATAATTTTTGCCTCTGTGTTTATGAATGATATTGGTTTATAGTTTTCCTTACTTGTAATACCTCACTCTGATTTTAGCATCAGTGTAATACTGACTTTATAGAGTAATTTTTTCATAGAATGATTTTTGAAGTATTTTTTCTTTTTCAATGTTCTGGAAGTTTCTGCAGAATTAGAATGTAGCTTTTTTCCCCATGTAGGTGTAAGTATTAACCATGTAGAGCCATCTGTAACAGAATTTTTCTATTTGGGAGAGTTTTTAGCTTTAAATTTCATTTCGGCAATAAACACAAGGTTATTTAGGTAACCTATTTATACCTTGTTAAATTTTAATTGTGTCTTTTAAATAATTTTTTTAATATTTTTTTATTTTTCAATTACAGTTGACATACAATATTATATTAGTACCAAGTGTACAACAATGATTAGGCATTTATAAATCTTATGAAGAGATCACCATGATAAATCTAACACACCCATCAGACACTATACATTGTTACTACAATATTATTGACTATATTCCCTATGCCATACTTTACATCCCCATGACTATATGGTATCTAATAATTTGTACTTCTTAATCCCTTCTCACTTTTCACTCATCCCCTTGAACCCCTTCAGTCTAGTAACTGTCAAAATGTTCCCTATATTTATGAGCTTATTTCTGTTTTGTTTTGTTTTATTTTATTTTTTAGATTGCACATATAAGTGAAATCATATGGTATCTGTCTTTTCTGTATGACTTACTTTACTCAGCACAATACCCAATAAATCCACCTATGTTATTACAGGTGGCAATATTTCTTTTTTTATGACTGAATCATATTCCATTGTTTATATGCACCACTTCTTTATCCATTCATCTGTTGATTGGCACTTAGGTTGCTTTCTTATTTGGCTATTGTAAATAATACTGTAGTGAATATATGGATGCATATGTCTTTTCAAATTAATGTATTAGGTTCAGGTACATACCCATAAGTGCAATTGCTAGTTCCTTCTCAGTCTCCTGATAGCCGTTTATTTTTTAAGTCTATTTTGTCTGGTATAAGTATTGCTACCAATTTGTTTTTTGTTTGTTTTCATTTTAATATATCTTTCTATCACTTTACTTTGTCTGCATGTGTCTTTCAATCTGAAGTAAATCTCTTATAGACAGTATATGTAAGGATGTCGTTTTCTTATCCATTCAGCCACACTGTGTCTTTTGATTGAAGCATTCAACCTATTTACACTTAAAGTAATTACTAATAGGTGTGTAATTATTGCCACTTTATTATTTATATCTTAATCTTTTCTTTTTCTTCTTTTTAAATAAGTCCCTTTAACATTTCTTGCGATACTAGTTTGGTGGTGATTAACTGCTTTAGTTTTTTCTTGTCTGGGAAGCTCTTTATCCACCCTTCAATTCTAAATGATACCTTTGTTCGATAGAGTAATCTTGGTTTAGGTCCTTCCTTTCCATCACTTTGAATATTTCTTGCCAATCCCTTTTGGCTTGAAAAGTTTCCATTGAGAAATCAACTGACAATCTTATGGAAGTTCCCTTGTAACTAACTGCTTTTCTCTTGCTGCTTTTCAGATTATCTCTTTATCTTGAAACTTCAGCATTTTAATTATGATGTGTCTTGGTGTGGGTTTCTTGAGGTTCATCTTGTTTGAGACTCTGTGCTCCCTGGGCTTGTATGTCTATTTCTTTTGCCAGGTTAGGAAAATATTTTGTCATTATTTTTTAAAAATACTTTTTCACTAACCCCTATCCTTCACAGATTATTCCAAAAAAATCCAAAATGATGGAAGGCTCCCAAACTCTTTTTATGAAGCCAGCATCATCCTAATCCCAAAACCAGATGAAGACACAACAAAGAAAGAAAACTTCAGGCCAATATCGCTGATGAACATAGACGTGGCTCACCACACACACCACAGAAATACAAAGGATTGTAAGAAATTACTATGAAGAACTGTATGCCAAGAAATTTGAAAACCTAGGTGAAATGGACAAGTTTCTAGAAATATATAATCTTCCAAAACTCAATGAAGAAGAAGCAGAAAGCCTGAACAGACCAATAACAGCAGATGAAATTGAAGCAGTATCAAAAAACTCCCAACACACAAAAGCCCTGGACCAGATGGTTTCACAGGAGAATTCTACAAAGCATTTAAGGAAGAGCTAACCCCTATCCTTCACAGACTATTCAAAAAAATCCAAAATGGTGGAAGACTCCCAAACTTTTTTTATGAAGCCAGCATCATCCTAATCCCAAAACCAGATAAAAACACAACAAAGAAAGAAAACTTCAGACCAATATCACTGATGAACATAGATGCTAAAATCCTCAACAAAATATTGGCAAACCACATCCAACAATACATTAAAAAGATCATACACCATGACCAAGTGGGATTCATCCCTGATATGCAAAGATGGTTCAATATTCACAAATCAGTAAATGTAATACATCACATAAACAAAAGCAAAGACAAAAATCACATGATCATATCAATAGATGGAGAAAAAGCATTTCATAAAGTACAGCACCCATTCATGATAAAAACACTCAGCAAAGTGGGAATAGAGGGAGCATTCCTCAATGTAATAAAGGCAATATATGAGAGGCCTACAGCCAACATCATACTCAATGGGCAAAAACTAAAATCTTTTCCACTAAGATCAGGAACAAGACAAGGATGTCCATTTTCATCATTTCTATTCAATATAGTATTAGAAGTCTTAGCCACAGTGATTAGACAAGAAAAGGAAATAAAAGGCATCCAAATTGGAAAGGAGGAAATAAAACTATCATTATTTGCAAATGACATGATAGTATACATAGAAAATCCTACAGATGCAGCCAAAAAGCTGTTCGACCTAATAAATGAATTTGGTCAAACACCAGCATACAAAGTCAATGTCCAGAAATCAAAGGCATTTTTGTATACCAACAATGAAACAGCAGAAGCAGAAATCAAGAAAAAAAATCCCATTCAAAATAGCAAAAACAAAAATTAAATACCTAGGAATAAACCTAACCAAGGAGGTAAAAGACCTGTATTCAGGAACCTACACGTCACTGAAGAAAGAAATAAAGGAAGACGCAAACAAATGGAAGCATATACCATGTTCATGGATCAGAGGAATTAACATCATCAATATGTCCATACTACCCAAAGCAATTTACAAATTCAATGCAATACCTATTAAAGTACCAATGGCATATTTCACAGACATAAAACAAACACTTCAAAAATTTATATGGAACCATAAACAACCTTGAATAGCTGCTGCCATTTTGAGAAAGAAGAGCAAAGTAGGAAGGATCACAATACCTGACACCAAACTGTATTACAAGGCCACTGCAATCAAAACAGCCTGGTACTGGCATAAAAACAGGCACATGGACCAGTGGGACAGAACAGAGAGCCCAGAAATAAATCCAAGTCTCTACGGTCAATTAATATCTGACAAAGGAGGCAGCAACATAAAATGGAGTAAAAATAGCCTCTTCAACAAGTGGTGTTGGGAGAACTGGACAGCTACATGCAAAAAAGTGAAACTCAAGCACCAACTTATGCCATACACAAAAATAAATTCAAGGTGGATAAAAGAGTTAAATATAAGTCATGACACCATTAAAGTTCTAGAGGAGAACATAGGCAGGAAAATCTCAGATATTTCACACAGCAACATTTTTCCTGATATGTCCCCTAAAGCAATGGACATAAAGGAAAGAATAAACAAATGGGATCTCATCAAAATAAAAAGTTTCTGCATGGCTAAAGAAAACAGTATTAAAATAAAAAGAGAACCAACTCTATGGGAAAACATATTTTCCAATGATACCTCAGACAAGGGTTTAATCTCCAAAATATATAAAGAACTTACAGGACTCCATTCTAAAAAGACAAGCAACCCAATTAAAAGGTGGGCAGAAGATTTGAACAGACATGTCTCCAAGGAGGACATACAGAGGATCCAGAGACATGTGAAAAGATGCTCAATATTGCTAGCTATCAGAGAGATGCAAATTAAAACCACAATGAAATACCACTTCACAACAGTCAGAATGGCTATCATAAACAAAGCAACAAACAACAAGTGTTGGAGAGGTTGTGGAGAAAAGGGGACCCTAGTGCACTGTTGGTGGGATTGCAGACTGGTACAACCACTATGGAAAGCAGTATGGAATTTTTTAAGAAAACTAAAAATGGATCTACCTTTTGACCCATCAATCCCACTGCTAGGGTTATATCCTAAGAACTCTGAACCACCAATCCAAAAGAACCTATGCACCCCTATGTTCATAGTAGCACAATTTACAATAGCCAAGTGTTGGAAGCAACCCAGGTGCCCATCAGTAAATGAATGGATCAAGAAACTATGGTACATTTACCCAATGGAATTCTATGCAGCAGAAAGAGAGAAGGAGCTCCTACCCTTTACAACAGCATGGATGGAACTGGAGAGCATCATGCTAAGTGAAATAAGCCAGGAAGTGAAAGACAAATACCATATGATCTCACCTTTAACAGGAACCTAACCAACAAAACAAACAAACAAGCAAAATATAACCAAAGACACTGAAATTGAGAACAGACTGACAGTCACCAGAGGGGAGAGGGGAGAGAAGATCAGGGGAAAAGGGGAAGGGTTTATAGGAACAAATATAAAGGACACA
>PVKU01017118.1:0-12396 GCA_004027475.1 Anoura caudifer | reverse complement strand
GGTGTGCGGGCACTCGGCGTACAGATGCCTACCACCGGGGTGGCAAGGACGGTGCGTCAAGGCTTTCCTGCTCCCAAGCGCAACCGTCCGAACGACGGATCAAGTTAGAACTCTCCTGGGCGCCCCCCGACCACAGAGGGCCAAGAGGGGAGCCGGAGCAGCGGTTGCAATAGGGACTAGCCTAGCTTTAGGCATGGGAGCTAGTGCGGGTGCGACAGGGCTGTCCACCGCCACCTGTCACAAGCTGTCAGCACATCTGAGTGCAGCCATGGATCGCGTGGCTGATGCGATGACCTCCCTCCAGCAACAAATAAACTCCCTAGCCGCAGTAACCTTGCAAAACCGGAGAGCCCTGGACTTATTAACGGCAGAGAAGGGAGGAACTTGCATGTCCCCAGGAGAAGAATGCTGTTACTTTGTGAACCAATCAGGCATAGTTTCCTCAAAAGTAAAATAACTCAGGGACAGCGCCAAGAGATACCGTGAGGCCAGCTCAGGACACGGAGGATTAGGGACCAGTTTTGGGGTCCAATGGCTACTCCCCTTACTAGGATCTCTCGTCACCGTCCTCCTAGGCATAACCCTAGGCCCATGCCTACTTAGGACCCTCATCAGCAACTTAGAACCAATCATTACTAGGAGGACCACAACCAAGATACTACAACTTCAGCAGTATCCTTACCAGAGATTGACCCCGAAACCGTCCACAGGAGAATGTAGTAATACGGGAAACTGTAGTGATGCTAGGACTCAAGTCTACCTCGCCTAGCATCAAAGCGGGGAATAGTGTAGAAAATTAACCCAGAGCTCAGCATGAGCCCATTTCCTGGGCAGAGTAGCCCGCAAGCGGGAAACTAGCAAACCATATAAGGGAACCCAAACTAACCTGCTTTGTGTCACGTAGCCCTGAAGAAAGAATGTATATATATGGCCCTGAATCCTTTGTTCGGGGCTCAGAATTTGGAGTCTGCTCTCCTCTGGGCCCGTGCACGTGAATAAAGGATCGTGCTCCCGAGTCCCTCCGGCGTCTGGTCGTTTCATTTCTCCGTAACACAAAGATAGAGCTAAACGTTGATTTTAAAAGATCTTACAAACTCACAGTTTCATTTTCCCTTCTAAAACATCTAGACTTGCCATAATTTCTGCACAGCATTTATGTATTTTAAAGTATTTTAAGTCTGTATTCTAAAAAAAAAATATATATATATATCTTGGATGAAAGTATTTTATGTAAATATAATTTTACACTCCTCTTTTGAAGTGTGTTGAAAGGGAAATATGATTCAATTTACATAGATGCTCTTACAGTATCTTCTTCTAAGAGGGTATCCCTATACCCTTTACATTTTATATACATTTTATTCCTCATCAAATGTAAAGTGGATAGGCAAAGTATTGTAATATGTACTTTCTCATTTGTATTTACATTTTAATTTAAGTTTTTCAAATCAACCTTTGACAGCAGGGGATCATACATTGTATGATAGGTAATGTTTGTTTCCATGTGATTGTCTTTACAAATGGAGATGCTGCTATTTAGAAACCACTTATTAATCTTAGCTCAGTTATATGAGATAATATATTTCTAGAACAAATAAAGTCAAGTCAGATTTGGCTAAAGAGTTAAATCTAGATGTTTCCTGCTATTTCTAAAAATTAAACAAGTAGAGATTACTTTCATTTTCATTCATGACTCTTCAACCATGGAATTTCTTTGCCTTCATGAAAAGCCTGACCTCTCTTTTATTTAAAGATGCTCTTTGCTAATATAAATCTCTAGGAAAGGATAGCAATTCATATTTCTACTTCTTGGGACTCCAAACAATGAATAGAACTAGTATTGTTTTCACCTATTCTCCTCTTATTGTTACTTTAATCATTAATGAATCTACTACTAAAATACTGTTGTTTTTAATATAAAATTTAATTTTTATTTCTTTTTTTATTGTTCAAGTACAGTTGTCTCCATTTCCCCCCTCCACTCCTTGAACCCCAGCCATCCCCACATCCCACCCTTAACTTTTATTTCTTTACTTTTCTCCCCTCTCTTTTCTGTCTCTCTGGTTTTTCTCTGTTCCCTCACCGATCTCCTTTGCAATATGACATATTGGTAAGAAGTGATTAAGGCAAATTTCAAAAGTCTTTAGGCTTTGATCACTTTTGAAAGAAGTCAGTCATAACCCTTTTCTTCTTACTTCTCTGAAATGCACACATATTAACACAAACAATCTATCTGCCAAGGTCCTAGCAGGAAACAGAGAATACATTCAGAGAGCATAAAGAGTCCTCAAAGAGACTCTTTGTGAGTGTATAGGCAGGGTTAAGGAACCCAGGGCCAGCAACAGAAGAAAGCAATTATCCTACAGGAGTCCTGAGCAGGCAAAAGAGAAATTCATGTTATTTGAACTTCATGAGAGCTATTAAAATAGTCTTCAGCCTGTGATCATTTAAGTTGTGTCCTACAGGTAAAGGAAGAGGGCTACAGGAATAGCTTCTACCGGAAGAGAACGGTGTTGAGAGGAAATCAGTCCTCCAGCCTCCCTCTGCTCCCACTCTTCCATGGCTCTTGGAGTCCACCGGCTGAACCGAAAACAGTTATAGAACAAAGAGGTCAGACGACGTGGTGTTGGAGTTTAGTCTGCAGGAATTCCAAGTTGAGAAGAGAAGAATAGAGAATCATTAAAAGAGAGGGGAGGGGCCGAATGGGTAAATACTAACTCTTTCAGACACACACCAACACACACTACTTTCTGTCACATGGTTCATATGATCAATTCAAGAGTAACCACAGATTGGTGGATTCGGAGACCGGGCTAGGTATTTTATTTTTTAATTTATTATTTTTATACATTTTATTTTAATTGTTCTTCATGTACAGTTTGCTTTTACTCCCATCCCAGCCCACCACCCAGCCCTCTCCACTTTCCTCCCATTTCCACCCCCCCCTAGTTTTTGTCCATGTGTCCTTTATACTTGTTCCTGTAAACCCTTCCCCTTTTCCCCTGAAATTCCCTCCCCTCTCCCCTGTGGTCACTGTCAGCCTGTTCCCAATTTCAGTGTCTTTGGTTATATTTTGCTTGTTTGTTTGTTTTGTCGTTTAGGTTCCTGTTAAAGGTGAGATCATATGGTATTTGTCTTTCACCACCTGACTTATTTCGCTTAGCATAATACTCTCCAGTTCCATCCATGCTGTTGCAAAGGATAGGAGCCCCTTCTTTCTGCTGCATAGAATTCCATTGTGTAAATGTACCAAAGTTTTTTGATCCATTTCATTTACTAATGGACACCTAGCTTGCTTCCAGCACTTGGCTATTGTAAATTGTGCTGCTATGAACATTGGGGTGCATAGGTTCTTTTGGATTGGTGTTTCAGGGTTCTTAGGATATAATCCTAGCAGTGGAATTACTGGGTCAAAAGGCAGATCCATTTTTAGTTTTCTGAGGAAATTCCATACTGTTTTCCACAGTGGCTGTACCAGTCCACATTCCCACCAACAATGGATTAGGATTCCCCTTTTCTCCACAACCTCCCCAACACTTATTGTTTGTTGATTTGTTTATGATGGCCATTCTGACTGGTGTGAAGTGGTATCTCATTGTGGTTTTAATTTGCATCTCTCTGATAGCTAGTGATACTGAGCATCTTTTCATTGGTCTCTGGATCCTCTGTATGTCCTCCTTGGAGAAATGTCTGTTCAAGTCCTTTACCCATTTTTTAATTGGGTTGTTTGACTTCTCAGAGTGGAGTTGTGTAAGTTCTTTATATATTTTGGAGATTATACCCTTGTCTGAGGTATCATTGGCAAATACGTTTTCCCATACAGTTGGTTCTCTTTTTATTTTAATACTGTTTCCTTTAGCGATGAAGATACTTTTTATTTTGATGAGATCCCATTTGTTTATTCTTTCCTTTATGTCCCTTGCTTTAGGGGACATATCAGTAAAAATGTTGCTGTGTGAAATATCTGAGATGTTCCTGCCTTTTATCCTCTAGGACTTTAATGGTGTCACAGCTTATATTTAAATCTTTTATCCACCTTGAATTTATTTTTGTGTATGGTGTAAGTTGGTGCTCGAGTTTCATTTGCATGTAGCTGTTTAGTTCTCCCAACACCATATGTTGAAGAGGCTATTTTTACTCCATTTTATGTTGCTGCCTCCTTTGTCAAATATTAATTGACCGTAGAGATGGGTTTATTTCTGGGCTCTGTGTTCTGTTCCACTGGTCTACGTGCCTGTTTTTATGCAAGTACCAGGCTGTTTTGATTACAGCGGCTTTGTAATACAGTTTGGTATCAGGTATTGTGATCCCTCCTACTTTGCTCTTTTTTCTCAAAATTTCAGCAGCTATTTAGGGTCATTTACAGTTCCATATAAATTTTCGAAGTGTTTGTTCTATGTCTATGAAATATGTGATTGGTACTTTAATTGGTATTATATTGAATCTGTAAGTTGCTTTGGGTAGTATGGACATTTTGATGATGTTAATTCTTCTGATCCATGATCAGGGTATATGTTTCCATTTGTTTGTGTCTTCCTTGATTTCTTTCTTCAGGGTTGTGTAGTTTTCTGCATACAGGTCTTTTACTTCCTTGGTTAGGTTTATTCCTAGGTATTTTATTTTTCTTTTTGCTATGTCGAATGGGATTTTTTTTTACTTCTGCTTCTGCTGTTTCATTGTTGGTATACAAAAATGACTCTGATTTCTGTATATTGACTTTGTATTCAGCTGTTTTGCCAAATTCATTTATTAGGTCAAGGAGTTTTTTGGCTGAGTCTATAGGATTTTCTGTGTACACTATCATGTCATCTGCAAACAATGATGGTTTTGTTTCCTCCTTTCCAATTTTGATGCCTTTTATTTCCTATTCTTGTCTAATCACTGAGGCTAAATCTTTCGATATTGTATTGAATAGAAGAGGTGAAAGTGGACAACCTTGTCTTGTTACTGATTTTATTGGAAAAGATTTTAGTTTTAGCCTACTGAGTATGATGTTGGCTGTAGGTCTGTTATATATGGCCTTTATTGTGTTGAGGAATGCTCCCTCTATTCCCACTTTGCTGAGTGTTTTTATTACAAATGGGTGCTGTACATTATCCAATGCTTTTTCTGCATCTACTGATATAAACATGTGATTTTTGTCTTTGCTTTTGCTTATGTGACATATTATGCTTATCAATTTGCAAATACTGTACCATCCTTGCAACCCTGGGATGAATCTCCCTTGATCATGGTGTATGATCTTTTCAGTGTATTGTTGGATGCGGTTTGCCATTATTTTGTTGAAGATTTTAGCATCTATGTTCATCCACGATATTGGCCTGAAGTTTTCTTTCTTTGTTGTGTCTTTATCTGGTTTGGGGATTAGGCTGATGCTGGCTTCATAAAAACAGTTTGGGAGTCTTCCATCATTTTGGATTTTTCTGGAATAGTCTGTGAAGGATAGGGGTTAGCTCTTCCTTAAATGCTTTGTATAATTCTCCTGCGAAACCATCTGGTCCAGGGCTTTTGTGCGTTGGGAGTTTTTTGATTACTGCTTCAATTTCATCTGCTGTTATTGGTCTGTTCATGCTTTATGCTTCTTCTTCATTGAGTTTTGGAAGATTATATTTTTCTAGAAATGTGTCCATTTTGCCTAGGTTTTCAAATTTCTTGGCATACAGTTCTTCATAGTAATTTCTTACAATCCTTTGTATTTCTGTGGTATCAATTGTAATCTCTCCTCTTTCATTTCTGATTGTGTTTATTTGGGTTTTCTCTCTTTTTTCTTGATGAGCCTGCTTAAAGGCTTGTTGATTTTGCTTATCTTTTCAAAGAACCAGCTCTTGGATTCATTAGTCCTTAGAATTGTGCTTTAGTCTCTATGTCATTTAATTCTCCTATGATCTTGTTTATTTACTTTCTTCTACTTGCTCTGGGCTGTCTTTGTTGTTGTTCCTCAAGTTCTTGTAGGCGTAGGGTTAAGTTGTTTGTTTGAAATGTTTCTATCTTTTTAGGTAGGTCTGTATCACTATTAACTTCCCTCTGAGGACTGCCTTTGCTGTGTCCCATAAGTTTTGGGTCGTTGTGAGTTCATTTTCGTTTGTTTCCAGAAACTTTTTGATTTCTTCC
Source organism: Anoura caudifer (assembly GCA_004027475.1). Classification (NCBI taxonomy): domain Eukaryota; kingdom Metazoa; phylum Chordata; class Mammalia; order Chiroptera; family Phyllostomidae; genus Anoura; species Anoura caudifer. The sequence continues at coordinate 6,285 of PVKU01017118.1, read as the reverse complement.
CTAATTTCATTCTTGACCCATTCATTGTTTAATAGCATGCTATTCAATCTCCATGATTTTGAGTGTTTGGGGGTTTTCCCCTTGGGGTTGGTTTCTAGTTTCAGTCCCTTGTGGTCAGAGAAAATGCTTGGTATGATTTCAATTTTCTTGAATTTGTTGAGGCTAGTTTTGTGTCCTTTCATGTGGTCTATCTTTGAAAATGTTCCATGTGCATTTGAAAAAAATGTGTGTTTAGTTTCTTTGGAATGAAGGGCTCTATATATATCATTTAAGTCCATTTCATCTAGAGTGTTGTTCAATGCCACAATATCTTTGTTGATATTTTGTTTGGAAGATCTGTCCATTTTTGATAGTGGGGTGTTGAAATCCCCTACTATAATAGTGTTGCTGTCATTATCTTTCTTTAAGTCCTCTAAGATTCTCTTTATGCATTTGGGTGCTCCTATGTTGGGTGCATATATATTTACAATGTTTATGTCTTCCTGGTGGATTCTTCCCTTGAGTATTATGAAGTGACCTTCTGGGTCTGTCCTTATGGCCCTTCTTTTGAAGTGTATTTTGTCTGATATGAGTATTGCTACCCTAGCTTTTTTTTTTCCTGTCCATTTGCTTGGAAAATTTGTTTCCAGCCCTTCGCTTTGAGTCTGTGTAGGTCTTTTGCCCTGAGGTGGGTCTCTTATTGGTAGCATAGGTGTAGGTCATACTTTCTTATCCATTCAGCTATTCTATGCCTTTTGATTGGAGCATTTAATCCACTTATATTTAAGGTCATTATTGATAGGTACTGATTCATTGCCATTTTCGTACCTGTGTTCCTCTGTCTCTCTCTCTCTCTCTTTTCCTTCCTTTCCTTAAAGCAGTCCCTTTAGCATCTCTTGCAGAACTGGTTTGTTAGAGGTGTATTCTTTTAGACTTCTTTTGTCTGGGAAGCTCCTTATTTGGCCTTCTATCTTGATTGAAAGCCATGCTGGCTAAAGTAGTCTTGTTTGAAGGCCTTTGGTTCTCATTACTTGGAAGATTTCTTGCCATTCTCTTCTGGCTTGGAGTGTTTTCATTGAGAAGTCAGCTGCTAACCTTATCGGGGCTCCCTTATATGTTACTTCCTATTTCTCCCTTGCTGCCTTTAATATTCTGTCTTTGTTTTGGAATTTTGCCATTTTAATTATGATGTGTCTTTAAGTGGGCCTCTTTGAGTTCCTCTTCATTGGGAGTCTCTGTGTTTTCTGGATTTGTGTGACCTTTTCTCTCATCAAATTCAGGAAGTTTTCCATCATTGTTTTTTCAAACAGGTTTCTCTCCCTTGCTCTTCTTCTTCTTCTGGTATCCCTTTTATATAGATATTATTACATTTCATGTTGTCCTGCATTGTCCTTAATCCTGTTCATTCTTTCTGATTCCTTTTTTCCTTTCCTTGCTCTTTCTGGGTGTTTTTTCTAATAGTCCTCCAGCTCATTGACTGGATCCTCTGATTTATCTAGCCTGCTTTTGATTCCTTCTACAGTGTTCTTCAATTAAGAAATTGTATTCTTCATTTCCTCTTGCCTCTTGTTGAGAGTTTATATTTCCTTTTTCATGTTGATATATTTTGCAGTAATTTCCTCATAGTTTCACTGTGGTTTTTGGTAATTCTCAGTGAGCTCATTGAGGTTTTTCATAGCCATTGCTTAGAACTCAATGTCTGATATTGAACTTGCCTCTATTTCCTTTACCATTTGTTTTGAGGCTTCCTCCTTTCCTTTTGTTTGGGGTTTTTTCTTTCATCTTCCCATTGTTTGTGAGACTCTTTGTAAGCCTCTGCTTCTCAAATTGATGTGTTTCAGCACCCTGAATTTGTGGTGTGAACATTTATGGTAGGAGAACTGTGAGATTCAGTGGTGCAGTCTCCTTGATCTCCTGAACTTGCTGCTCTTGGGATGCTGTGTATGTTGACTCTCAGCATGTAATTGGGTTTTGATTGTAGTTAGGTTGTTCTCTGGTGGGTCCTACCACCAGGTGGTTGACATAGGATCATTCTGCCCGCTATGTCTTGTATGCTACTGTGTTGGTGTGTCTGAAGTAAACTGCAAAGCCCAAGCAACAAACTCACATCTGCAAAAATATCTCCCCGCCCCCCCCCACAATCTCAGTATCAACAGCAAAAAAAAAAACTATTAATAAGGGTGTAAAGTGATTAAGACTATTATAAGAAAAGAGATGAACTATAGTATAAATTCTAATGACCCAATATGCACAAACTTGCTGGACAAGAAATGAATGTTCAAAAACTATTAAGAAAAGAAAATATCACTAATCATGGTGAAGACCACGGTGATCTTCATCTCGGTAGCCTCTATTATTTACCACTGTTTTTTCTTTCTGGATTGCATCAGGTAATGTCAGATGTTGACCCCATCTGACCTTAGGCAGCCTTCTCTGAGACTGCCAGGGGTCTGCTGCCTATGGTTGTCTCCTTCTTCAGTTGTTAACCTAGTCACTTTGCACTTAGCAGTCAGGCTCTTTCCTTGTAGGGTGGGGCAGAAATCTCCCTGGAGTTGGGGCTATTTTTCCCCCTCAGTCTGCTGCTGCTCAGAGGGGAGTGGTCTGCCTGAGCATGTTGGCTGCTGCCATCAGGGTGATCAGCTCAGCACCAGGATCCCTTTAGCTACTCTCTCATCTCTCTCCAAAGCTTCCATCCCCAGTCTCTCTCAGGTGTCTCCAGCTAACTCTGCTCTCACCTTTGCCAGAACCCCAGGTAAGTGACATTTCCCAGGTAAATGGAAACTTGTGTGGTGGCCCTTTAAATGACTCTTTGCATCTCTAGCTGTCCGCCATGGGCAGAGAGCAACCCTGTTGCTTTTTGCTACTGGTTGTTATCTGTGTACTTCTTCAGCTCTGGTGCTCTAGGCTGGGGATCCCATCTTAGGGTTTAGATCCCCTTCTTCTGAGGGGGATCCAACCTGCTGTTTATTTATTACTCTGGTGCTGCCACCTGTGGGCATCCAGGAATCACTCTTGAGTCTCCACCACATTCCTTACCAGACAGGTTACACTGAATGTGATTCTTCTGTCTGTCAGAGTTTATAAGGCTTCTTTCTCACTATTATTCAGTTGTTTGTTCTGGGTAATTTCTCCACAATTTAGTTTGTAATTCCAAATTGATCCTGGGAGGAAGTTAGTGGGGCTTCCACTCACTCTTCCACCATCTTACTGAATCTCTTCCTTAGGTCTTAAGTCTTGAATTAAATGTTCTGACAGTTTGACTACCTGGCTTTATAGTTAATGATCCATCAACCCTCAATTTCACATATTATAGTTTGTTTGTTTTTTCAGTGCATTAAGGGACATCAAGTTAGGACAAACAGAAGTTCTTCTAAACTTCTGTAATGGGCTTAGTTAGCCAACAAGCATTTATTCAATACCCTAAGAACCCTGAAACACCAATCCAAAAGAACCTATGCACCCCAATATTCATAGCTGCACAATTTACAATAGCCAAGTATTGGAAGCAACCTGGTGTCCATCAGTAAATGAATGGATAAAAAACTGTGGTACACTAACATGATGGAATGCTACACAGCAGAAATAAATAAGGAGCTCCTACCCTTTGCAACACCATGAATGTATCTGGGGAGCCATTCATGCTGTCACTAAGTGAAATAAGCCAGGCAGTGAAAAACAAATACCATATGATCTGACCTATAAGTGGACCCTAATCAATAAAACAAACCAGCAAGCAAAATATAATCAGAGACATTTAAATTAAGAATAATCTGAGAGTACCCAGAGGGGAGGCGGAGGGGATAATGGGGGGAAAGGGTGAAGGGTTTTTCAGAAACATGTATAAAGAAATATGGACAAACCAAAGGGGGGTAGGATCAAGGGTGGGAAGTGGGGATGGCTGGGGTTGGGAGGAGCGGGGAGGGAATGGAGATGACTGTGTTTGAACAACAATAAAAATTGTAGGAAAAAAACCCTAGCTACCTGAGATATTGAGAGGATAAAGAAAACTTACAGCATCTGACCTTGAGAACTTCAGTCAGTGATGACATCATCTACATCCATGACTTCAAACATCCCATTGTCACTTCTGACACCAAACATCCCATAGTCACTTCTGACATACAAGGCCTCATGTGTATAACACACAAAAAGACTCATTTTTTCCATACACCAGCTACATATAAACATCTACTTTTGAATTACTATCTATAGTAATCTCATCTTTTTTACTCTGGGCTCTTAAAGTAGAAACCTAACGGTTATTCTTGATTCCTTATTTTAATTTATCCAAAGTATCCATAAAGTTCAAATCTTTTGATTTCTACCTATAAAATAGTTCTTTATCCCCATCCCGCCCCCCTTACTGGTTTGAACCTACCATATTGGTTCATTCTCTTGCCTCTTGCATTCATAGCTCTCCTCTTCATCTCTTCCACTGCTGCTTCTGTAAAATGTGTACCAGCTTGGCACCCTGCATGAGCTCCCATCAGCCTACAGGCTGATGCAGGTTATAGAGGAGCCATCAGGACCTGACCCTACTCACCTTTCCAGACCTCACCACTCCCCACACCCACCCCTTGGCCTCCCATGCATGCACTGTTCCCATCACACCAAAATACTTGCTGACGTGGTATGTCCTTTCAAATGAGCAGATTGTTCTCAAAGCCTGGAAAACCCTTCTTTCATTTCTCTGTGGAATGCTTTCTAACCCTTTCCGAATGAAGACACTTCATCTGTGAAGCCCTCCTAGATACCCCAGGCGGAGTTTCATGTAAGCATACCACTAATACATATTTTTGTGATTATTATTAATTACTTATTTACATCCTTGCCTCTCCAAGAAGTTGTGAACACCCACAGGGCTACTCATTGGCTGATTCATCTTTATGTTTCCAGTGCATAAGGTAGAGATTCAATAACTGTTTGATGGATGAATAAACTACTAGGTATGCTAAGATTTTAAGAAGAAATCTGTGAAAGGATGCAAATGAGAACAGTTCTTCATCGTAAGTTTAAAATGTTATTCTGGTTTCATGGACCTAATGCCCCATATTTCTGTATTATTTAAGGCAGGTCAGATTTTCTTCCATCGCAGCTCAGTCTTCCCTATTTTAGGAAAGAATGTGAAAGGTCTTAGTGGAACCCACTTAAAGAATCTTGATGCTCAGGCAGGACTTCTGATGTTTGAAAGAGGTATAAGTTATACTGTGATAATAGAGAAAGTCACCAATGGTCTGGGAATCTGTAACAATTATAGAGATGCTATATTTATGGACTTGGTGGGGAATGGAGATCGGTGGGGATGGGAAGCTCATAGTAGATTTCTCTTTACCTTACACGCTATAGAGTACTAGTCTGTATATATTTTAGAAGGGAAGTTTACTAAAGCACAAATTATCACAAACTTAGTGAATTAAAACAACACCTTTTTAATAGCTCAAAATTTCACAGGTTAGAAGGCTGGGGGGGGAGGGCTTGGCTGGGTTCTCTGCTTAAGGCCTCACACAATTTAAATCAAGGTGTCAGCCAGGCCTGCCTGGAGTCCTACCTGGAGGCACGGAGAACAATCTACTTCTGAGCTCATTCAAACTATTGGCAGAATGCAGTGCCTTGTGGTTGCAGGACTTGGTCCTATTCCCTTGTTAGCAGCTAGCTGGGGGTCCCTCTCAGATCCCGGAGACCTCCTGCAGCTTTTATCAGGTGCCCCTTTCCGCCTCAGAGCCAGAAATGCAGAATCTCTCACGTAGAATCCCTCTTGTGCTTCAATCCTTTGACTTTCCCCTCTGGCACCAGCTGGAGAAACTCTCTGCTTTTAAGAGGAGGCTCTCCTATGTGATCCCTGCACCTTAAAGTCAGCTGAGCCAGTGCCAAAAACTAATCCCAGGATGTGCACACCGAAGGACCATCTTCGAATTCCGCTAACACGCCAGCTAAACCTTTTCTCCTCGCGACACAACTTAGTGGCAGAGTCACCATCATCGAGACTCTGTGGGGTCAGGAACGGCCACTGCTGTTTGTGAGCTGATTTTCCGGTGGGGCACACCTTTACTGCACCAGCCCAGTGTCCATCAAGCTTAGTGCTCGTATTTTTCTAATTGTTCTACGCGATTACTGATGCGCGTGTAGGAAGGTGAAAAGGCTTCGTCCCTTCCCTGCATGCATTTCTGGTGGACGTATCTCTATCACCATTTTTTCCCTCCTTTGGTCCAATAAGCAAGCCACTTGCAGCCCCTGTTATAAGTGAACACACCAGTGCCCAGCGACATGACCTGGTGAGAAGGGTGCATCACAGGACAGCCATGTACA
>PVKU01017117.1:0-12407 GCA_004027475.1 Anoura caudifer | reverse complement strand
TGAAGCCATGGACATGGCGGGCCACACAGAGCCATCTGTGGTGCTAAGGCCCAGCAGAACTGTCAACCCCCAATACCACCAGGCCTACTCCCACTTCACTCTCTCTACACCTGCTCTCCTCCTCCCAAGCCCACAGCCAGGCTTGTTGACATCCTTTGCCCCAGGGACTACAAACCAATCCCGAAATGAAATAAAAAAACTTGCCCCACTGTCCTGCTGTAAGGCCAGGTCTTGTATCAAGACCCTGTGTGGGAGGGAAGAGAAGAAGTTTCCTGCCTCCTTAACAGGACACTGGTACTTCACAGGTGAGTAGTCATGAGCATTGCTTAGCCTCAATCTCCACATTGATTAAAATAGAAATAATATTTATTACTTTGAAAACTATGTTAAACAAGACAATGATTTTAAATGATGATCCCTTTTCCTTTTCCTCTCCTTCCCCCTTGCATCTTCCTGGAGTAAAAAGAGACTGAATAGTACCTGAAAGTTGTTGATGAGAACACAGAGGATGTGCCTGCCACCATTAGGTGTTCACCAGAACTGTTCCTCTCTCATAGGCTGACCCAGGAGTCAAGGCCTTAGAACCAGCAGCTGAGCTCCTGCATGGCACCCTGGCATCTCTGGAAATGCTGCCCTGCCTGGCCATGCATGCCTGCTGACCACAATCCCAACTCCCTGCCCCTTCCTGCCCCTTCCTGCCCCTTCCTGCCCATGGGGCTCCCATGTTCCAGCCCCTAGGCCCTGAGTGTGCTGTGGCTCCTGATGCTGGGTTTTCACCAGGGCCCCTAATCCATGATTCTATCTCAGGAAGAGGCTTAGCTCTATTTTTACCCTAGTCCAGCCTGGGCAACCATGTGCTTGCCAGTCCCTATTCATGGGGACACCCTACACCCCTGGCTGGACTCTTCCATGGATGGCAGCAGGTCTTAGGTTATGAATGTGGTACCATGCTCAGCCTGCCCCTAAAGAAAAAAAGAAATAACTCATCTTCAGGTTGAGAGACAGAGCTAGTACGAAATTTCTATATGGAGTGGTCTCTGGCCAGGCCTCCAAAATAACCCGCAGGTGTTTTCTGTGTGCCCCACTAGTGATGTAGCTGCTTTTGCATTTTCATTCTGGCTGATTCCCTTGGAGAAAAGACATCTGTTCCCCATTTCCATCAGTTCCCCTGGTTAAGCAATGAAACCGGAGAAACAGCAGAAGAACTGGGCAGGGAGCATGTGAAGAGGTCCATGAAAAAATCCATGGATTCCAATGTGGACTCCAAACATAAATGGATTTTCTCCTTTGGAGCCCAGGAATGCAATGCAAATTGCATCCAGAACCCAAATAGTGCACCTATAGCTAGGGCAGAGAGCGGAGCCCATGCTCCTGACTGGCTCCTGGAGGAGTCAACACAAGCAGGGTTTTTCTCAGTGTTTACGGGGTGGGACAGTCAAGGAAACATACACTAATCTTGGAGGGCTGAAGGAGTAATGATCCTTCTGCAGGCTATTCTTCTCATTCATCTCCAGCTCCAGTTTATTTCTGTGGTGTGGTTACTAGGATCAAAACTATAAGGAGTGGTCTGGATGTCTAGCTCATTCATATGAGGGTAAGGTAGGAGGAGGTCTCAACCTCACCTCACCCTGTAGCAGCCACACTCTCCTATAAGCTGACCTTGCATTTTCCCATCTGAAAGTGAAATCTACCCTCCCCACTCACCCCTCTCTCTGGGCTGGATTTAGTAATTTGCTTGACTAATAGTATGAAAAAGAAATGACATTATGGGACTTTTGAGCTTAAGTTAACAAGCTTTACAGCTTCCACCTGAGTCTTCTGGAATGTTTGTTCTTGGGACACTTCCTCTTGGAACACAGCTGCCAGGATGCAGAAAGCCCAGCCATGTGTAAGGGCTCCAGGTGATAACTGCAGCTGAGTCCCTAGCCAATATGAGAATCACCTGCCAGGGAAAGAGGGCACATTTTTTTTTTCGATATTCAGCCAATTACACCTTTATCTGACTCCCACCGCAGCCTCCTTCTAGCTGCAACCCTAGACACCCTCAGATCACCTTGTTGAGTCCAGTCAATCCACAGAACCAGCAGAGATAGCAACAGAGTGCTGGATAATAAGCCTGCAAGTTTTGTGATGCGTTGTTATGCAGCAACGGATAATGAAAACATACATTCACTCCCAACTCTGTGGTCTCATTGAGGCTGGCTGGTTGAGAAGAAGCATATTCTGACAAACTGAGGACCACTTCCTGCCAAAATACCCCCTTTCTGTCCACCTATGGGTAGGACAGTCTTACTTTCATTCCAATTCTATACTGTCTGGAAAGTTTTGCTCTGCCAGCTTTGCAATACACTGCAGGCAGGAGCCCCCAGCAGGCGCTGAACCAGAATGACAGCAAATTCCTCCAGGGTCATCCCTGGTGACTGAAGCAGCCTTCTGCCAAATTCACACATTCACCCAGTCCCGTAGGCCTCTCCCTGGGTTCCCTTCTTTGTCTAGGGCCCCAGCTACACAGGACAGGGTGGACCCCAGGTTTGGGGCCACCACTAGGTTAGCCAATCCATTTTAATCAAACTGCTCGCTCTTACTGACATTTGAATATATTTGAATATATGGTACTTTGTAGGAATTTCTCACCAGAGTTCAAGGACAATGAGTCAAATCTCTGAGACAAATCTGGAAATAGTGACAGCCAAGTATTATCAAGACAATGGAATAAAATGCCCATAGGGTTTAAGGACACAGCTAGCAGAGGAACTCAGAGCAGAAGTTGGGTTTTTGTACCTCACTGTACGTAGGAAATACTAGCTTCTCTGCTGCACACACAGAAGCCATGTTCTGGGGCAAACGGGTCTTGAAAGGTAACACTGCCCTCTGCACATAAGTCTTGAATAAAACTTAAAAATGAGTACTAATGAGAAAGAATCACTTGTACATATTTTTAGAGAGGAAATTAACATTAAGTGAAAGTCAGAGGACAACGGGTATCATAAGAGATATTGAATAAGAAAGAGACAGTGTTTAGACAAATAGTTCTCCCTAGTCTGAAAGAGATTACACACACACACACATGCTATTGATACAGTGGGATCTGACAGGATCGCTGAGGATGGGGGCAGAACCCCCAAGGTAGCATGTGAGAGCCCAGACCCCAGAGTGTGGGAGGGATCACAGGAAACAATGCCACCGGACAGCACATGCTAGATTTTCATACCCCTGTATAAAGGGTAAACAAAACAAGCACGCTAGTGTCACATTGTCCAACCAACCAAGCTAGTCCAGGGCAGAGATGCTCTTGCAGGCTGACCAGTGTGATGAACGAAGAAAAAACATCCCTTTCCAGAAGTCAGGGGGAGGTGCAGATTGACAGGATTGGCTAGAAAGCAGGACATATCAGAGCACATGAGATTTAGGGCCTGAAGATTTAAACAGAGGGTGGTCAGAGACTAGGCCCTACTGGTTCCCTTATCTCATCCCATCATGGGTGGGAAAGTTTGCAGGCCAAGTCCCCTGTGTTGGGTTGTGCCCTGGCAGCAGCCCACAGGGTGCTGTGCTCCATGCTGCACAAGCAGTCCCAGACTGTACCCCTTCTCTCACTCTGAGATCAGCACATGAACACACTGTGCAGAACACTCACCAGACCTGGGGACATGAGCAGCCTTAGGCACTAGCAGCCCCACCAACAGAGCTCCCCCTGAATTACCAGCTTTAGTGCTTGAACAGGAACCTCAGACCCCAGGAGAGAGAAGTAGCTGCAGCAAAGTGGGGGCAGCACTGGCCCCACACATGCACACTCCAGGAAAGAAGCGTTAAGTTCTCGAGTCATTCACATAGCAGTTTTGGGCTCCAGAAGGAGAGCTAAGAATGGAGTGGGGTTTCTAGACATTGTCTCTGGTTCTGAGGGAGCCTGGGTTCTTTCTGTGTTTTGGGAAGAGATTGGCCTGGAGTCAGGGAGCTCCCCGCTCTCCCAAATAGGGCAACATTTTAACAAAAACCTTTTTCCTTTCTCACCAACTTTTGTGTTATGCTTGCATTAGACAACAGGTGGTCAAATCCCACTCTGATCAGTAACACTATGACATGAAAATAAAAATATACTAGGGTCCAAAGCAATCTTCTCAGAGAATAAATAGAAGACAAAATAATTTTTTAAAAGATGAAAATGGCAATGGAAGTAAGAAACATACAAATAATGGCCTGGTTTAAAACACAGTCAGAGACAAGATACACAGGACTGAGAGCATGAGAAGGCAGTTATCAAGATTATTACGCTATGAGTGGACCTGAAAGAAAATCTAACATGCTCACACCGGTGTTCCTGAAGAAAAGAGCAAAGCATATGGAGTAGGAAAGACTCAAAATCATAAAAAGATCTGATGATAAAACATGGTGACGATAATGCATGTTTATAGCACTGCTCTCTTGCAAAACTTTACTGAAAGGAGAGTGAAGGGAAAAAGCAGGTTTATAACTCCAGAGAAAATGCCAGAGACCATGCTGAATGACAAATGATAAGAAAGTCTGCAGTTTGGAAAGTAAGTAGAGGAGAAGAACACAGAGAAGACTGAACCCCAAGTGCCTGTGGAAAGTGACAGCAGCAAGGAAAACATACAGCTGCAGGAAGGAGGACCCAAGGAAAATTAACATGCTGTGTCTTCAGATTTCCAAGAGGCTAAATTTCTAGATTTTGTGCAAAGCTATTTATTTCTTCTTCCCTTAATGTGACAAGAGCAGGTTAACCAAGGCTCTCTGCTATTCTGAAAGAAGGCAGCAGAGGGCACACTATACCATATTATATACATATTATATACAATGTTCCAAATTCCTTGTTATTTGGAACAAAATTCATGTGTGATAAAGCACACTTTAAGCACCTTCTTTAACTCATAAGTACCAAATATTTGTTTTCCAAATGGTTTACACTTCTTACCTCCTCTTATTAACTCCTCTTATTAACTTAGTAGAGATGTAGTAAGTAGAGAAGAAAACATAAGAAGTAAGAGAGCTGGATTTGGGCAATAAGAACTACAAGAATGTACAGCACCCATTTATGATAAAAAACACTCACCAAAGTGGGAATACAGGAAGCATTCCTCAACATAATCAAGGCCATATATGAGAGACCTACACCTAACATCATACTCAATGGGAAAAACTAAAATCTTTTCCGCTAAGATCAGGAACAAGACAAAGTTGTCCACTTTCACCACTTCTATTCAGCATAGTATTGGAAGTTTTAGCCACAGCAATTAGACAAGAAAAAGAAATAAAAAGCCAAATTGGAAAGGAGGAAACAAAACTATCATCATTTGCAGATAACATGATAGTGTACATAGAAAATCCTATAGGCTCTGCCAAAAAACTCCTTGACCTAATAAATGAATTTGGCAAAACAGTGGGATACAAAGTCAATATGCAGAAATCAAAGGCATTTTTGTATACCAACAATGAAACAGCAGAAGCAGAAGCCAAGAAAAAAATCCCATTCCATATAGCAAAAAGAAAAATAAAATACCTAGGAATAAACCTAACCAAGGAGGTAAAAGACCTGTATGCAGAAAACTACACAACACTGAAGAAACATGTCAAGGAAGACACAAACAAATGGAAACATATACCATGTTCATGGATCAGAAGAATTAACATCATCAAAATGTCCATACTACCCAAAGCAATTTACAGATTCAATGCAATACCTATTAAAGTACCAATGGCATATTTCAGACATAGAACCAACACTTCAAAAATCTATATGGAACTATAAACGACCTCAAATAGCTGCTGCAATTTTGAGAAAGAAGATCAAAGTAGGAGGGATCACAATACCTGATACCAAATTGTATTACGAAGCCATTGTAATCAAAACAGCCTGATACTGGCATAAAAACAGACACATGGACCAATGGAACAGAATAGAGAGCCAAGAAATAAACCCAGGTCTCTACAGTCAATTAATATTTGACAAAGAGGGCAGCAACATAAAGTAGAGTAAAAATAGCCTCTTCAGTAAATGCTGTTGGGAGAGCTTGACAGCTACATGCAAAAAAAACTGAAACTCGACCGCCAACTTACACCATACACAAAAATAAATTCAAGGTGGATAAAAGATCTAAATATAAGCCATAACACCATTAAAGTCCTAGTGGAGACAATAGGCAGGAAAATCTCAGATATTTCACATAGCAACATTTTTACTGATATGTCTCCTAAAGCAAGAGACGTAAAGGAAACAAATGGGATCTCATCAAAATAAAAAGCTTCTGCATGGCTAAAGAAAACAGTATTAAAATAAAAAGAGAACCAACTGCATGGGAAAACATATTTGCCAATGATACCTCAGACAAGGGTTTAATCTCCAAAATATATAAAGAACTTACACGACTCCACTCTAAGAAGACAAGCAACCCAATTAAAAAATGGGTAAAGGACTTGAACAGACACTTCTCCAAGGAGGACATACAGAGGATCCAGAGACACATGAAAAGATGCTCAATATCGCTAGCTATCAGAGAGATGCAAATGAAAACCACAATGAGATACCACTTCACACCAGTCAGAATGGCCATCATAAACAAAGCAACAAACAAGTGTTGGAGAGGATGTGGAGAAAAGGGGACCCTAGCACACTGTTGGTGGGATTGCAGACTGGTACAACCTCTATAGAAAGCAGTATGGAATTTTCTAAGAAAACTAAAAATGGATCTACCTTTTGAGCCAGCAATTCCACTGCTAGGATTATATCCTAAGAACCCTAAAACACCCATTCAAAAGAACCTATGCACCCCTATGTTCATAGCAGCACAATTTACAATAGCCAAGTATTGGAAGCAACCTAGGTACCCACCAGTAAATGAATGGATTAAAAAACTATGGTACATTTACACAATGGAATTCTATGCAGCAGAAAGAAAAGAGCTCCTACCCTTTGCAACAGCATGGATGGAACTGGAAAGCATTATACTAAGCGAAATAAGCCAGGTGGTGAAAGACAAATACCATATGATCTCACCTTTAACAGGAACGTAAACAACAAAACAAACAAACAAGCAAAATATAACCAAAGACACTGAAATAGAGAACAGGCTGACAGTGACCAGAGAGGAGAGGGGAAGGAATTTCAGGGGGAAAGGGGAAGGGTTTACAGGAACTAGTATAAAGGACACATGGACAAAAACTAGGTGGGGTGGAAATGGGAGGGATGTGGAGAGGGCTGGGGGGTGGGCTGGGATGGGAGTAAAAGACAGAAAACTGTACATGAACAATTAAAACAAATTTTTTTTAAAAAAGAACTACAAGAATGTGGGACTTCCAGCCAAGAAGGAGGCGTAGGTAGACACACTGTGTGCCTCCTCACACACCAAAATAAGGACAACAAAAATTTAGAAACAAAAAAACAATCAGTACCAACAGAAAATTGAACTGTATGGAAGTCCAACAACCAAGGAGTTAGAGTAGACATATTCATCCAGACTGGTAGGAGGGGCTGAGTCAGGGAGCCTGGACAGAGAGGGCTCATGGCAGGGTAGCTGGCAGACCCTGGGCACGCAAGATGTCAGCAGGCAGATCCAGTGAAGCAGCAGATTGTGGAGGGGCTCAGCGCACAAGGTGGCTGGCAAACCAGGTGGTCCCACATTCACATACAGATAAACCAGGCGAAACTGGGGAGCGAGACACAATGTGCAACCCAGGGTTCCAGTGCAGTGAAATAAAGCCTCAAAACACCAATTGAAAACACCTGTGGGGGTTGAGGTGCCAGGAGAGACTCCCAGCCTCACAGGAGAGTTTGTTGGAGAAACCCACAGAGTCCTAGAACGTACACAAGCCCACCCACACAGGAATCAGCAACAGAAGGGCCCAGTTTGCTTGGAGGAAGCAGAGCAAGTGACTAAAATCTGGCAGAGATTGGAGCAAGCACTATTGTTCCCTCTCGGACCCCTCCCCCATATACAGCCTCACAACTCAGTGACTGGGCTGCCCTGCCCTGGTGAACACCTAAGGCTCCACCCCTCACTACATAAAAGGCACTTCAAGACCAAAAAATGGCCCAAAGGAAAGAACAGATCAAAGCTCCAGAAAAAATACAATTAAGTAATGAAGAGATAGCCAACCTATCAGATGCACAGTTCAAAGTGCTGGTAATCAGGATGCTCACAGAACTGGTTGAATTTGGTTGCAAATTAGATTAAAAAAATGAAGGGTACACTAAGTGAAATAAAGGAAAATGTACAGGGAACCAATAGTGATGGGAAGGAAACTGGGACTAAAATCAATGGAGTGGACCAGAAGGAAGAAACAAACTACCAAACACAAAAGAATGAAGAAACAAGAGTCCAAAAAAATGAGGAGAGGCTTAGGAAACTCTGGGACAACTTTAAATATTCCAACATCCAAATTGTAGGGGTACCAGAAGGAGAAAAAAAAGAGCAACAAGTGGAAAACGTATTCGAACAAATAATAAACGAGAACTTCCCCAATCTGGCAAAGGAAATAGACTTCCAGGAAGTCCAGGAAGCTCAGAGAGTTCCAAAGAAGGTGGACCCAAGGAGGAACACACCAAGGCACATCAGAATTACATCACCCAAGATTAAAATGAAGGAGAGAATTCTAGAAGCAGCAAGGGATAAGGGAACAGTCACCTACAAAGGAGTTCCCATCAGACTGTCAGCTGATTTCTCCAAAGAGACCTTACAGGCAAGAAGGGGCTGGAAAGAAGTATTCCAAGTCATGAAAGGCAAGGACCTATATCCAAGATTACTCTATCCAGCAAAGCTTTCATTTAGAATGGAAGGGCAGATAAAGTGCTTCCCAGATAAGGTTAAGTTAAAGGAGTTCATCATCACCAAGCCCTTATTATATGAAATGTTAAAGCGGTTTATCTAAGAAAAAGAAGATCAAAAATACAAACAGTAAAATGACAACAAACACAACTATTAACAACCACACCTAAAACAAAAGCAAACTAAGCAAACAGCTAGAACTGGAACAGAACCACAGAAGTGGCGATCACATGGAGGGTTAGCAACAGGGGAGTGGGAGGAGGAGAGAGGGAGAAAAGGTACAGAGAATAAGAAGCATAGATGGTAGGTAGAAAATAGACAGGGGTAGGGCAAGAATAGTGTGGGAAATGTAGAAGCTAAAGAACTTATAAGTATGACATGTGGACATGAACTAAAGTGATGGAATGTGGGTGAAAGCGGGTATGCAGGGTGGAGGGGAGTGAAGGGGGGAATGGGACAACTGTAATAGCATAATCAATAAAGATATATTTTAAAAAATTAAAAAAAATGACAAAAAAACTACGAGAATGCTGCTAGTATCTACTAAGTGCAGATAGGACATAGAATTTTATGATGTCATAACAAAAGGGAAAAGACCTCAACTTTAGAAATTTCAATAGCAATTTTAATGTCTAGTCTTTATAATTGAGCAGCTTTTCTGAAAATTCAAGGAGGTAAGTAACATCAGGAAAGTAGTAAGTGTGAATACTGAGAATATGAATACATATGAGGCACAGTCCCTGTCTTTGGGAAATTGATGTTGTCAATGTGAAGGAAGATGCTAAGTGAGGAGTGTTCTGAACACATTTAAGGGTGATTCCTCCTGGTCTGATCTGCGTAGGTAGAGTGGAAGTTTCCTATCAAGAATTAAAGATTAGATTGGTGAGATTGTGGGATGTTCGAAGCCAAGAGCTGGTGTGCATCAGCAGTGTTTATGTTTATGAATAGCTATTATCTTTCTATACATACTCAGTATCAGGACACAAAGTTTACACAGTTCAGAAAAGAATTCACTGGAAGTCCTACACCACTGAACCACAACCTCCAGATTAACATTCCTCTCCCCACCCCTCCCCCTCTGCTACCCCCTCCCCAAAGGCTCAGGCCCACTGCTGGGGCACCTCAGACCAACACAAATCAAAATTAGGCCATCCATCAATATGGTAGTTTGGAACAACTTTTATTCCAGATTTCTGAATCCCTGAATCTCTGTGGCATTGCCACAGAATAAAATATACTAACAAACTGAAAAAGAGAACTCACATACTGATAGTTTCTTTGTAAGCATTTTGAAGGTGCCAGCAGTTCCATGTTTTGTTTGTACAATAAATGACCATGACCACAACTTAGGGTGACAGGTCACCCAACTGTAGGAATTTGGCTGGCACCAAACAGTTCCAGGACACTGACATTAACGATCCATATCAGGAGCAGAGAGGACACCGCCTGCAGTCCACAGCCTCTCCCCCTGGTCTCTGTTCTCCTTGTCTCTCCTTATCAAAACCCCTGCCTGCTCTGAGATGGAAAGATTTGTTGTGACAAGAGTGCCCCATCTTCCCAGGAGATGGGCTTTCAGACCAGAGTTCCCCATCTTCCAGTTTGCTGGGACCTGAATACTACCACTTTCCTTTGTATCAGCACCTGCCTCTTTAGCATGGGCTTTTAAAGCAGCAGGCAGCCAGATCTTTGTTTGGTTACACTGTAAAGAACAGTGGCCCTTAAATAGCTTCTCATTAGAAGTGGCTGTGATTTGTTCCAGGTGTACAGCAAACTCAAGGCTCCAATGTGGCCCTCAGAGTGTGACCACCATTTCTACAACAAAGGGGCACAGAGCTAAAGCTGCCCAAGAGATATGGACAGTCATTACCACTGACCTGCATTGCATGTGGGGCCTACCTGTCCCAATTAAGTTGACCTCTAACACCTGCCCTGCTTCACCTCCCCCAACCATGAACAACCACAAAAAGAAAGACCACCAAAATGTACTGTGTTCCAAAGTGCAGAGGCTTTGTTGCTTCAACTGTAGGATCACCAATGTTCCCAGAAAGCTTTTTTTTTTTTTTAACCAAACTTCAGATCTCTGGACAGAGAAAAATGAGTTTGTGAAACTATTTTGAGTGGATAAACTAAAAAAGTGAGAATAGCATCTCAGATTCTCACTAATAAAACTGAGTCCAGAACAGGTTTCCAGGGTGAGGCGGAAACATTGTGCGTCAAATACTAGCACAGGCACCCAAGAAAGTAACCACTGTCTATAATGCCAGTTCAGCTGGTCAGCTTCTTGGGGAAGCTTTATTATAAATACTTAGGAGGTGGTTAATTCTCCTGGTTCATCTTCATATCATGGGATTTTGATAAATACTTCCAATTTATACTTTCCCCCACCCAAAAAAATGACTACTTCATACAGTCCCATTTTCCCCAAACCTCCAGCTTTTTCTGTCACCATTTGGCAGATGAACTTATCCTACATATTTCAAAGAAAACACAAGGTCACCAGTCAGGAATTCTGTCACATCCTGACCCCATTTTGTCTGAACCTATGTGCAGCTATTCCCATTCACTTCACCTTCTTCCCAACTAAAATGGAGACTCTTTCCATCAAAGGGCTAAATTTCTATGGATATCCATTCTTTCCCCACTTCTCGGGCACCTTACTCTATTTGTCTCCTTTCTCATATGCCCTCAGCCTATCCTTGGCAAGATTCCTGCCCAGCAGCACTCATACATCTCCTTGTTTTTTTTCCCGGTGAGCCCTCCCTGACACCTCTCTCCTCCAGCTCCTTGCCTCTCCTTCTCCCAGACTGACTCTCATTCCCCCATGCTCCCTGTTTCATTTCCTCAGCTCCCATGCACTCCGCAGTCTTCACTAATCTGACCCCCACACTGAAATGACTCTGCGGATCAGCAATGACTTGAACATAGATGAACCTGTTGCCTGTCGGCCTTGATTTTTTTGACCTCTCAGAAGCATTGGGCAGTTAAGCATTTTGTTCCTTCTTGAAACACTCTTCCCTCAGCTTTCAAAGTGACTGCTCTCTTTGTCTGCCTTCTGATACTCTGGCCACTTTTTATTGGGGGTGGTTGTTTTTTCGTTTGTTTTGAGACTTCCTCCTCCTTCTCCAAACCTTTAAACATTGGATTTTGTCCTGAACTCACTTCTCTTCTCTATGATCTCTCCCTCAAAGTTTGTACCCATTCCTGCGGTTTCAAATAGATTTATAATGCCCCTAATACCTATATCTGGGCCAAATCCCTGCTCCGACTTCCAGTCCTCCAGATCAACTACTTACTTCATGTCTCTGTGGGAAGGCTTCACATGGCATCAATCTCAGCAGTTCCAACACACGATCTGTCCCATCCCCGCACACAGCACCTCCCTCTCCATCTCGTTCATCTCACAAAACGGAGCCTCCGTGGTGAAGCCCTTCACACATCTAATGCATTGGTGAGCTCTGCCAATCCTGTCTCCTAAATATATTACCAACCCATCCACTTTATTCCATTTCTACTTCTCCTGTCCTAACCAAAGCACCTATAACTTCCACTATATGACACCCTCAAAATCTTTCTGAAGGTTTCCTCCCATACATGCTACTACTCACGGTAGTTAACATAGCTAGTAACGAACTC
>PVKU01017116.1:0-12408 GCA_004027475.1 Anoura caudifer | reverse complement strand
TTTCCTTGAGGTCAGGCCTAGATCATTGCCAATGGGCTGGGGACAATAAACTAAATATGGGAAGCCCCCCTGGATGGAGTTTGGGGGGAAAACACATCCAGGATTTATTCTCAACCTTCAACCCAACACATTAGAGAGGGCTCGCAATTCTGCGGTGAGGGAACAGCATGGAAGCAGGGGCTGAAAATGGGGGCTCCCTTGGGAATGTTTCCCCCTCTCAGACAAAGCAGAACCAGGCATAGCTCTCCTTGCTTTACTCATAAAATATCAGGCACAGCTGTCCTAGCTGACTGTATTTCACCCAGGAAAGAACCTCACCCAGGCTTCCTAGGGCCCATAGATTTTTTTAAATATATTTTATTGATTATGCTATTACAGTTGCCCATTTCCCCCTTCATTCCCCTCTACCCTGCACACCCCTTCCCACCCACATTCCCCACTTTAGTTCATGTCCATGTGTCATAAGTTCTTTAGCTTCTACATTTCCCACACTATTCTTGCCCTCCCCCTGTCTATTTTCTACCCACCATCTATGCTACTTATTCTCTGTAACTTTTCCCCCTCTCTCCTCCTCCCACTCCCCTGTTGCTAACCCTCCATGTGATCTCCATTTCTGTTTCTATTCCTGTTCTAGCTGTTTGCTTAGTTTGCTTTTGTTTTAGGTCTGGTTGTTAATATCTGTGAGTTTGCTGTCTTTTTACTGTCCTATTTTTAATCTTCTTTTTCTTAGATAAGTCCCTTTAACATTTCCGATAATAAGGGCTTGGTGATGATGAACTCCTTCAACTTGACCTTATCTGAGAAGCACTTTATCTTTCCTTCCATTCTAAATGACAGCTTTGCTGGATAGAGCAATCTTGGATGGAGGTCCTTGCCTTTCATGACTTGGAATACTTCTTTCCAGCCCCTTCTTGCCTGGAAGGTCTCTTTTGAGAAATCAGCTGACAGTCTGATGGGAAGTCATTTGAAGATGACTGTCCCTTATCCCTTGCTGCTTCTAGAATTCTCTCCTTCATTTGAATCTTGGCTAATGTCATTATGCTGTGCCTTGGTGTGTTCCTCCTTGGGTCCAACTTCTTTGGGACTCTCTGAGCTTCCTGGGCTTCCTGGAAGTCTATTTCCTTTGCCAGATTGAGGAAGTTCTCCTTTATTATTTGTTCAAATAAGTTTTCCACTCATTGCTCTTCCTCTTCCCCTTCTGGTACCCCTATAATTCAGATTTGGGATGTTTAAAGATGTCCTGGAGGTTCCTAAGCCTCTCCTCATTTTTTTGAATTCTTGTTTCTTCCTTCTTTTCTGTTTGGTTGTTTCTTTCTTCCTTCTGGTCCACTCCATTGATCTGAGTCCCAGTTTTCCTCCCATCACTATTGGTTCCCTCTGCATTTTCCTTCATTTCACATATTGTAGCCTTCATTTGTTCATCTAATTTGCGACCAAAATCCACCAATTCTCTGAGCATCCTGATCACCAGTGCTTTGAACTGTGCATCTGATAGGTTGGCTATCTCTTGGTCGCTTAGATGAATTGGCTCTGGGGCTTTGATCTGTCTTCCCATTTGAGCCATATTTAGGTTTCCTTTTCTTTCTTTCTTTTTCTTTTTTTGGTCTGGTCATGCCTGTTATGTAGTGAGGGTAGTGAGGGGCAGAGCCTCAGGTGTTCCCCAGGGCAGGGCAGCCCAGTTGCTGGGTTGTGAGGCTGTATGTGGGGGAGGGGTCCAAGAGGGAACAATGGCACTTGCTCCACTCTCTCTCGTATTTCAGTCCCTTCTGCCACTTCCCACAAGCAAATTGGGCCCTTCTGGTGCTGATTTCTGTGTGGGTGGGCTTGTGTACATTCTAGGACCCTGTGGGTCTCTCCAAGGAGCTCTCCTGTGAGGCTGGGAGTCTCTCCTGGCCCCTTAACCCCCACAAGTGTTTTCAAAAGGTGTTTTTAGGTTTTATTTCCCAGCACTGGGGCTCTGGGTTATGAGGTCTGTCTCACTCCCCATTTTTGCGTGGATTATCTGTGCGTGAATGTGGGACTGCCTGGTCAGCCAGCCGCCTTGTGTGGCCTCACCGGGTCTGCCCGTTGCCACTCCGTACCTGGGGTCTGCTAGCTGCCACCTGCACACCTGGGGCTCCTGCACGCCTGGTCCGCCAACCTTAGCTTTTTCCTGCCACAACTCCGCCCCTCTTATTGGTCTGGATGAATGGTTGTTGGACTTCCATACAGTTCAATTTTCTGTTATTTCTGGTTGTTTTCTTGTTTCCAAATCTTTGTTGTCCTTAATTTTGGTTGTGCGAGGAGGCACAGTGTATCTACCTATGCCTCCCTCTTGGCCGGAAGTCCCCAGACAGATTTTTGAAGGTAAGATTTATTCTCCAAAGGTGAGCCCTCTAGGCAGACATTATGCTGGAGAGCTCACGTAACCATATGTCAGTCTGCAAATATTTTTTCCCAAGGGAAGGGCCATGAACACTCTCATGCCAATAACCTGTAGTATCTGACAAGTACAGTCTGTTTTGTTGTTGTTTTTTTATACTTCCTCACCTCTCAACACTTCTGGTCTGGACCCTCTGTTTAAGCCAGGCCTCATTCCTGTCCCTGGCACCCCTGCCACCCTCCTATGCTTGTGTTTGCCTTTATGATTTTGCTCCAACTAGAATTCCCTCACCTTTAGTGATGCAAAGCCTTCTTGTCCTTGCACATGGCCAGATCTCTGAGGAAACAGCCCCAGGTACCTCAAGTCCCCCATTATTGCCTGGCACAGGCTTTGGGGCACATACTGCCTGTGTGTGCATACTCACAAACTCCAAACTTCAATCCAGAGGACAAAGAAAACTCAACTGACAAATCTAAAAGGAGAGAGGGAAGCCTTTATCTGTTTGGCTGCCCCTTCAGACCCAGCTCAAGTGGGCTTTTGGATCTTTTCCTGTGATTTTTTTGCATATGCTCACCTCTTTTTGTGTTCACATTACCAAAACACAAATCCACCACACCCACAAGGCCAACCCTGGGTTACTTTCAGAGCCTACTGATATTTTCTCCATCAGTTGAAGCTTTTCCTGCCCTGGGGCCTGGAAGTTCTCTGTTTTATATCTAGGATGAGAAATAAGACTCCATGAGAGGGGTTCTGGTCTGTATCACTCAGGGTGGGCTCCTTTGCAGAATGGTGAGAAGACCCCTGAAAATGAAATAAAATGGCTTCTCAGACTCTTCTTTTTGAATTTCCCATTTCCTGCCCTATAGTTCAACAAAGGACTTGTGTATGGAGTGTGTATGTGAGTATGTGTGTCATGGCAGGAGAATGCACACAGGATCCTTGTTGTCCACTGACTTTTCTTGAGAAAAAATACAGAAGTGGGTGTCTATTCCCAGCAGTATTAGGGAGCAGTGGTGCGGGGCCCTCATCATCTTTCCTTCCCAGCTTGCTTCGGATGTCTTACTGACAGTTTGTCTTAACGCAACCAAAAAGTTTCATATCTGGCTTCTGACTATGCACCACTCCCCACTCAATGCCCACAAAAAAATTACAGTTGATGTTTAGGAAGACTTTGAATATTCTTAGTAGATAAGGGACTCCAGGGCCGTTTCGGTCTCAGAGTTCTTATGTTTCATTCTAACAAAGGTCAGGGTTTCTCCTCCCTCACAGTAGTGTTTCTTGATGATCTGGCAAGAGCCAAACATTGGTCACCGTGTTGGATGGCCTTGTCTCAGCATTTGAGAGCATATGCTGGGGGCTGGGCTTGGATTTTCTTTGGGATACTGTTACAATGGAGTAAGCATTGTGGGTACATGCTCATCACAACCCTGGGAACAATCTGTTGGCTAGGAGTGTAGTAAGGCCCATTTACAGACCAAATGTGCTAATTTTAAATGGTTCTTATCTTGTCATTTAAGCAGATCTGGCAGGCCTGGGTCTTGGCAGCCCTTGGTTAGCTATTAGTTCCATGCTACTGTGCCGGCTGGGCAATCATAAAACTGTATCTCTTTGAAAAAGGGTCCTTAATGTATACCAGCCTCCTCTGCACCCATTAGCCCAAATTGGTATGACTTGATTGTCCAATCTTGTGCTGCTCAGACACTGGATTTAATTTCCGTTTGGACACTTCTCCAAGGAGGACATACAGAGGGTCCAGAGACATATGAAAAGATGTTCAGTATCACTAGCCATCAGAGAGATGCAAATTTAAACCACAATGAGATACCACTTCACACTGGTCAGGATGTCCATAATAAAAAAAGCAACAAACAACAAGTGTTGGAGAGGCTGTGGAGAAAAGGGGACCCTAGTGCACTGTTAGTGGGATTGCAGACTGGTACAACCACTATGGAAAGCAGTATAGAATTTCCTTGGAAAACCAAAAATGGAATTACCTTTGGACACAGCAATCCCACTGCTAGGATTATATCCTAAGAACCCTGAAATACCAATCCAAAAGAACCTATACACCCCAATGTTCATAGCAGCACAATTTACAATAGCCAAGTAGTGGAAGCAACCTACCTGCTCATCAGTAAATGAATGGGTCAAAAAACTATGGTACATCTATACAATGAAATTCTATGCAGCAGAAAGAAAGAAGGAGCTCCTACCCTTTGCGACAGCATGGATGGAACTGGAGAGCATTGTACTAAGCGAAATAAGCCAGGCAGTGAAAGACAAATACCATATGATCTCACCTTTAACAGGAACCTAATCAACAAAACAAACGAGCAAGCAAAGTATAGCCAAACACATTGAAATTGAGGACAGGCTGACAGTGACCAGAGGAGAGAAGGGAGGGGATAATGGGGGAAAAGGGTGAATGGTTTCCAGGAACAATTATAAAGGACACATGGACAATAACAAGGGGGGTGGAAACAGGGGAAGGAGGGAGGGGGAAAAGCAGAAAGCTGTACATGAATGACAATAAAAAATGTTAAAAAGTAAAATAAAATATATAATTTCTGTCTGAAGTTTTAGACAGACTGGAGGGAGGGACACAAGGGCTACCTACAGTGAGGTTGGGTCAGAAGGTCTGGCCCCAAGCTCCCAGCCCACCACATCCTTTCACACCATTTGCCTTCTGGCTACCAGTTCAACCAGCCCTCTAGTTCACATTATCATTCTGTACCCTACTCTGTCAGGCCTGCCTAAGCAATTAACTGTGAGTTAGTTGGTAAGAGCCTGGGGCATAATAGGCATACTTGCATATTAACATGAGTATCCAGGAGGCCAAAAGCTTCTATGGATGAAGGCTACAGTACTAGGTTGAGAACTGATAGGATAAATATTTCTGGATTGCATCTCCTCAGAAGACAGTGTGGGCATTTCAGGCACCAGATGGGAATGATTAGGAAAATGGTTATGTGTCAGGGGGTATACTTCCCAATGCCCCAGAAATGCCATCAAATAGACCACACTGGGTCTCTGGTCAGCTGATGCCAATCTGTGTGCTCCACCCTGGCAGTGTGGTAGATAGCGTCTATGAAGTACCACATGTACCTTTGCAAATTTAGGGGCAGGCCCCTATGGTAGCTTATAGTCTAGATGAGAAGGGTGAAGGCTTCACCCATGTTTCTAAAACTTGAATTGGCTTTCATTTTCTTTAAATGTCTCAAAAGTAAAGAAAGGACCCAATCTTCTATTGACATGAAAACAAATTTGGGAATCAAATGTGACCATTGCTCATTTAGTTACAGTTAATAACACATATGAAGCATTTAGTATGTGCCAGGCATAGTGTTTAATATGTTACAGGAAAGAACAATTATATCACCATTTTATAGACTAGAAAATTGAGGCTCAGGCATATTACTCAGGTTTCAAAGCTCTGAAGTGCTGGCAGTTGATTTAAAACATGGTGTAGCATAGAACATAGGTTTTGAAGTCAGGGTACTTTATATCATAGACAGATGCATAAAATTAGGAGATGCTTATTTTTGTAAGTTTTCTCAGGAGGGGACCTCAGCCTACTGAGGACAATAGCTCTATCTCAGCAGGGAGTTTTAGTATAAGAATATACTAAAACCATTAGTATATGGAAGACAAATAGAGTCCAGTGGAAATGAGTGCAGAAGCCAGAATGACTTGCTCAAGGTCATATAGCCATGAAGGGCAGAGCCAAGCCAAGGCAAGAACACTTCTTCTATGGCACTCAACTTCAGCTGGGTAGAAAAACAAGCTGCTCCACCCTTCCCCCTTCCTGCTTCTTAGCTCCTTTCCTCTTGCTTTAGAAATAGGGATTGTCTCACAGTAGCACTATGGACAATCAGAGGAATTTGTGCTGAGTAATATTTCAGAGCTAAGTCAAGGAATTCCGGGATAAACAGACAACTCCGGGGTTTTCAGCACCACTTCCCCTGAAGAACCTTGCTCCAAAGGGTCTCACACAAAGGCTTTCCTTCTTGGAAACAGTGCCATCTGTAAGGATGTTTCCAGAGCAGTGACTGTCATTTGATGTAGGCTGGTCCTCTCCAAAATGGTGACATCTGTCTGTTGTAGCCCTCTAACTTGTTCCTTTCTCTTCCATGGAGCCCTGGAGCCCTCACGCTCTCACATTTTCTTCTTTCTGTGGATATGATTGCATCTTATGTTGGCTGTCTATATGTTCAATAAAAGCATCTCTCCAGAAAGAATATTACAACAGCTTATATGCTCATTCCTAGACCTTGGTTTCGGGGAATAAAAATCTTATATCAAAGTAATAAATCTCTAACAGTGGAATTTCAGGTATCTGCTAGCAACTGGGAGGGTTGATAAAGGAATATTGAGAGAAGGCACTTTTCAGACACTTCTGAAATCATACTACTTTCTCTGAATGTCAGCTCCTTGTTTGGGAACTAAGATCTAGAGCTGGAAAAATCTCAGGCACTCCTGACATGGCTGAGTGGAAAGAGCATGGTTTTTGGAGTCAGACTGTCTGAGGTCACATTCCAGCTCTGCCACTTACCAGCTGTGAGACCTTGCATTAGTTATTTAAATGCTTGGAGCCTCAATTTCTTCATTCTAAAAATAAAACAAGATAGCTACAGAACCTAATTCATATGGTTCTTATGTGGGTGAAACAAGATAACTCCAATATATATAAACCCTTAGCATGGCTCCTTGCACAATGGGAAACACTTGATGAATGATATATAGTCTTGCCATTTCCTCACTAAAGATACCTTTTCCTTAGGTGCCTGAACTATGTAGGTTACTCTGGAGAAAAACAATTCAACTGGAATTATTGAGTATCTGCTGTGTGTCTAACCCTGAGCTAGGGACAATATGAACACTACAATAGAAATCTATGAAGGAGGAGGTATTCTAAAGGACCTTGTTTGGTGAGGTTTTTTCTTTTAATTATATTTTATTAATTATGATATTACAGTTGTCCTGATTTTCCCCCCTCTGCCCCCCTCCACCCAGCACTCCCCAATCCCTCAGGCAATTCCCACACCATTGTTCATGTCCATGGGTTGGTTATGAATATAAATTCTTTGGCTACTCCATTTCCTATACTGTACTTTACATCACCATGGCTATTCTGTAACTACTTGTTTGTACTTCTTAATCTCCTCACCTCTTTACCCATTCTCCCACACCCTCCTCCCATCTGGCAATCATCAAAACGCTCTCTGTATCCATGATTCTGTCTCTGTTTCTCTTGCTTGCATAGTTGGTTTTTTTTTCTTTTTTAAAGATTTTTATTTATTTATTTTTAGAGAGAGAGGAAGGGTGGGAGAAAGAAAGGAAGAGAAACATCAATGTGTGGTTGCTTCTTATGTGCCCCTTACTAGGGACCTGGTCCATAGCCCAGGCTGTGCTCTGACTTGGAATCGAACTGGTGACCCTTTGGTTCACAGGCCCACGCTCAATCCACTGAGCTACACCAGCCAGGGCTAGTTTGTGTTTTAGATTCAATTGTTGATAGATATGTATTTATTGCCACTAATGTTCATAGTTTTGATCTTCTTTTTCTTAAATAAGTCCCTTTAACATTTTATGTAATAATGGTTTGGTGATGATGAACTCCTTTAGCTTTACCTTGTATGGGAAGGTCTTTATCTTCCCTTCGATTCTAAATTATATTTCTTCTGGGTAGAACAAACTTGCCTGTAGGTCCTGGCTTTTCATGACTTTGAATATTTCTTGCCAATCTCTTCTAGCCTGCAGTTTCTTTTGAGATATCAGCTGACAGTCTAGTGGGGGCTAACCTGTAGGTAACTAACTGCTTTGCTCTTGCTGCTTTTGAGAGTCTCTATCTTTAAAATTTGGCATTTTAATTATGATGTGTCTTCGTGTGGCCTCTTTGCATCATCCTGTTTGGGACTCTGTGCTTCTTGGATTTGCATATCTATTTCCTTCATCAGATTAGGGAAGTTTCATTATTTTTTCAAATAGATTTCCAATTTATTGCTCTTTCCCTTCTCCTTTTGGCATCCCTATGATGCAAATGTTGGAATGCTTGAACTTGTCCCAGAGCCTCCTTACCCTATCGTCATTATTTTGGATTCTTTTTTCTCATTATTGTTCTGACTCGTTTTTTACTTCTGTATGTTCCAAATAATTGATTTGAATCAGCTCCACCCACTGTACTGTTGATTCCTTGTAAATTGTTCTTTATTTCAATTAGTGTATCTTTTGTTTCTGACTGGATCTTTTTTTATGCTGCTGAGGTCATCACTGAGTTCCTTGAGATCCTTAAAACCAGTGTATTGAACTCTGCATCACATAGATTGCTTATCTCCATTTTGTTTAGCTCTTTTTCTGGAGTTTTGATCTGTTCTTTCATTTAGGCCATATTTCTTTGTCTCCTCATTTTGGCAGCCTCCTTGTGTTTGTTTCTATGTATTAGAGAGAGCTGCTTTGACTCTCTGTCCTGATAGCATGACCTAATGTAGTAGGTGTCCTGTGGGGCCCAGTGGCACAGCCTCCCCTATCACCCAATCTGGGTACTTGAAGTGCACCTTTCTAATGGGCTGAGTACACTCCTCTTGTAATTGAGCCTTGATTGCTGTTGGCAGGTCAATGGGATACACTTACCCAGGGCACTCAGCTGCAAGGTTTGGCTGTGACCACTGACCACTAACCTCTGCTTCCATGGAGGATCAGGTGTGCAGGGGCAGGGTAGTGATGTTCCAACATGGTTTATAACTGCCAACTGGGGGCACAGGCTCTGCAGTTTCCCTGGGTGGTGCAGATCAAGGTCAGTCCCCACCTGTGTTCTGCCTGGGGCCACCCTGACTGAGCTATAGAGCAATCTGAGATGGCTGGTACTTGTGCTAGGCTTCTAGATTCCCAGATGAGTCAAGTTGTGAATCTAGGCTGGCTACTGCTAGTGCCAGGCCTGGGGCCACTTAACAAGAGGTATAGGGCCTGGGGGCTCACTGAGACCAGCTGTTACTTGTTTGATAGGATTGAGGAAGTTGTGAAATATAAACCAAGACAAGACATTCATATGGAAAAGTCATGGTTAACAATTTGGGTGGGCCCATAGGTTGGGTAGCATGGACTGTCAGGGAATCTCCAGGGCAGGGCAAACTGTGTTAGCCAGGTTGATGGAGTCTCAGATATTATATCACTTGTCAGCTCTGTGGCTCTGTAGGGAGAGGACTCAGAAAAGGGACAATGGCCTCTGCCGTCTTTCTGTCTGGAAAAACTGTCTCCCAGCTTCTGCCTTGATGCCAGATACTTCAGTTCCTCCCTGTATGCCACTGATACCTTTCAAGCTGCTACCACAGTGCTGGAGCTCAGAGGGAGTGAGTCTGATATGTGAATCCGTACGTGGATTCTTTATGGGGAACTGCTTGGGCCTCCAGAAGATTCTTCCACTGACTCAATTCCTTCTGTGTATTGTAGCAGAATTTATGTGGACTTATTTTCATGGCACTGAAACCCTGGTCTGTGGAGCCTGGTGTGGGGCTGGAACTCCTCCTGCCCAAGAAACCCCTCCCAAATTTTTATTCACCACACGTGGATGTGGGACTAGCCTGATCCACATCTCCATCCCTCCTACCAGTCTGGATGGATGTGGTTTCTTTAATTCTGTAGTTGTCAGACTTCCATTCAACTCAGTTTCTGATGGTTCTTAGTGACAATTGTTCTATATTTTAGTTGTAATTTTGATGTGGTTGTGTGAGGAGGTGAGACATGTTTATCTATGCTACCATCTTGACTGGAATCCTGGCAGGATATTTTGAACTTCCTCCAAAGAGCCCCATCTGACAGCTAGGTGGAAATGCCAGGGCTCTTCTTCACACAGTATAGCAAGGGGATTAAATTCACAGGCTATGCAATCAGGCAGGAATTTGTTCAATTCTTGCCTCTGCCTCTTGTCTGTGGATTGACTTGGGCAGAGCACACTACTTCCCCTTGCCTCAGTTTGGGCATGCCTCTGTTCCTCGTCTGTAAAATGAACATCATAATTACATCCTTAACTTGGTTTTCCCAGCAACATAGATTTATAATTATTGCTTTATGCAGTTGTTTTTTCAGTCAAGTGGAGAAAAAAGAGTTATAAACTAATTAATATCTTTAATATGTACCTATAAATATTAAATTTTCTGGTGGACTCTATTTCTTTGGGTGAATGAGTTATTGTCTAGTGTCCTTTTATTTCATTCTGAAAGATCGCCTATGCCATTTCTTTTTTCCTCTTTTTTTTTAGTAAGGTGTAATTGACATGGAACATGGTATTAATTTCAACAACGTAATGATTTGATATTTGTATATATAGGTGTAGGGGAAATGGAGTCAGTCAGGCTCCCTCACCCAGATGTCTGGGCAGCTAAGATAAGCGGTATTCCTATAACCTTGAGAATGGGCATGATAAGCACTTTTCCCATAGCCTTGAGAATGGGCCCACATGCACAGAATCATGCATTGTTATTTAATATCTTGGAACCCTGCTGGCTTTGTGTGCATTTAGTACATAAGGGAGTTGGGACTCCCTGTGAGTGCAACATGCAGCTTGTTGTATGCATGGATCACCCCACCCTCGAATAAAGACATTTCAGGCATTCCCAAGGCTCCTCGAATTATCTTCTGCCTGCCCAAATCTCAAGTGAACCTGTCTGGCCTTAAAAGGCTGCAACACAATAGGCATACTTCATTTTATTTCACTTCATAGATATTGCAGTTTTTACAAATCAAAGGTTTGTGATAAGCCTGCATCAAGCAAGTCTACTGGTGCCATTTTTCCAACAGGCTCAGATGACCATCAGCATTTTAATAAATAAAGTATATTAATTAAGGTATATAATTTGTGTTTTTAGACATAATGGTACTGCATACTTAATAGACTGCACTATTGTGTAAAACAGACTTGTATATGTACTGGGAAACCAAAAAAAAATTGTGTCACTTACTACGATATTCATTTTATTGTAGTGGTCTTGAACCAAACCTTCAGCATTTTGAGGTATGCCTGTGCTGTGAAATGATCACCACAATAAATCCATACAGTAAGTTTAGTTAACATCTGTCACTATACCTCATTATAATATTTCTTATGATAAGGACTCTTAAGAATTGTCTATTAAAACTTTCATATATGCAATACAGTATTAATAACTATAGTCACCATGCTGTATATTATATCCCCAGGGCTTATTTATTTTATAACTGGAAATTTGTACATTTTGACCACTTTCACTCATTTTGCTTCCAACCCCCACCTTTGGCAATGACCAATCTGTTGTTCTCTGTGTCTATGAGGTTGGATTTTAATTTTTTTTAGATTCCACATTTAAGTGAGATCATATGGTATTTTTCTTTCTCTGACATATTTCCCTTAGGTTGGTCCAGCCATATTGTCACAAGTGGCAACATTTCATTCCTTTTTATGGCTGAATAATATGCTCCTTCATTTTAAGTATAGTATTGCTAAATATAGAATTCTTGGTTGACAGCTTTTGCCTTTTGGCACTTTTAAAAATATATTTTATTGATTATTCTATTACAGTTGTCCCATTTCTCCCCCATCATTCCCTCTACCCTGCACACCCCCTCCCACCCACATTCCCCCCTTTAGGTCATGTCCATGTGTCATAAGTTCTTTAGCTTCTACATTTCCCACACTATTCTTGCCCTCCCCCTGTCTATTTTCTACCCACCATCTATGCTACTTATTCTGTGTACCTTTTCCCCCTCTCTTCTCCTCCCACTCACCTGTTGCTAACCCTCCCTGTGATCTCCATTTCTGTGGTTCTGTTCCTGTTCTACTTATTTGCTTAGTTTGCTTTTCTTTTAGGTGTGGTTATTAATATCTGTGAGTTTGCTGTCTTTTTACTGTCCTATTTTTAATCTTCTTTTTCTTAGATAAGTCCCTTTAACATTTCCGATAATAAGGGCTTGGTGATGATGAACTCCTTCAACTTGACCTTATCTGAGAAGCACTTTATCTTCCCTTCCATTCTAAATGACAGCTTTGCTGGATAGAGCAATCTTGGATGGAGGTC
>PVKU01017115.1:0-12419 GCA_004027475.1 Anoura caudifer | reverse complement strand
TACTTTTTCTACTCACTAGTTGCCATTTTTCGAAAGATCTTTTTTCTCTTTACAAAAGTCTCCTAAAAATTTTTATGGGGTCATAACACCACCCCTCCTTTCCTTAAGTGTCTAATATTTAAGCAATTATTTTGTGACCAGACTGAACTTGAAGACCAGAGGTTCTCAATCCTTGACCTAGGACTAATGCATATAACTACAGTTAATTTTGCTGCAGCAACAATTTTTGGTGAGATAACAGAAAGGAACAGCTATTTTTATTAGTTATAGAAGCTGACAATATAGACTTTGGGGAACCAAAACTACTAAATTTTTTCATAAGATGGCAGAGTTCTGGAATTTGTCTTTCATTTTGATCATGGAAACCCACATAATTGCTTCTAATTTAGACTTAATTCAGAAACTGAGTCAAATAGTTTCTGATATAAAGGCAAATACCAGAGGGTGCATATTCTGTTGGATTTATATAGTAATAGTTAATAGCAGGCAATATGCCAAGAAGAAATGATGAAATCAAAGGAGCCTGAAATATGTCATGGTACTAGGGACATAAACGCCTAAATTAACATGTTTGGTCTTGGCTGAGTATAACTATCTCTAGAATCAAGATCTTTCCATTGACAAGAGACTGCTTAATGAAATAATTAAAATATTATTCTCTCTTTCAATAAAGTTATGAGAAATCCTCTAAGAGTTTTGTCTGACAGTATAATTAAGAACACAACCACCAAAACTCCTGTTGTAATTAGAACAACCACACTATTTACCTGTCTGATCCTAATAAGCGGAAAACTCTTGTTTCATCTGAAATCTCCTGGGTAACCTATGAGAGAAAATATCTATTAATAATACTTTCATCACCATATTATTTAAGTAACAGTTTAAAAATCATCCAGATAGAGCAATTATTAAACAATGATAATATCTGATATGACTCAATTCCTCAAATGAAATAAATTTCAGGAAGTATTTTTTGACTCTCTATTGGTAGAAATAAAACAGCATTTATGAAACACCTATTATGGGGTCAGGTACTTTCCCTAAAAGAACTCCCATATTACTGGTGGAAAAAACAAGCAAACTGAAGACAGATGTTAAGTAAGTTGCTTAAGATCATGTAACTGGTAGACCCAAGATTTGTTAGACCCAGTTTTCATAGGATGGCACAGTTCTGGAATTTGTCTTTCATTTTGACCATGGAGACCCATATAATTGCTTCTAATTTAGACTTAGAAACTGAGTCAAATAATTTCTGACATAAAAGCAAATACCAGAGAGTGCATATTCTGTTGGATTTACATAGTAACAGTTAACAGCAGGCAATATGCTAGGAAGAGATGCCATCTTATGTAACTGGTGGACCCTGCAGGGCCCCTGCTCTTTCCTGTATGTCACAGTGCAGATTTCAGCAGAGCTGCGGTGGACACTCCCATGTGCCAGTGTCTTATACCAGCACATCTGTGGCCCTCTGCTCTGTCTTCTGCAAAGCTGTAGAAGGCACTCAACCACCCACAGGTACTATACCGGTATGTGAGGAGTTTACACTTCCAGGGGCAAGCCTTAATCAAGAGGGATGGCAGTGAGTTTCTAAATGCATCAGATTCACCACCTTCAAATGAGTCAATTCTGAGGTGTACTGCACACTGTTCCTCAGTGGTTGGTACGGGACTGAGCCCTGGCTGCCCATAATGGGGACCAGTTTATTATCATGCTCTTTATTGGATTTTTGCCTCTCTCCATCTTCCTACATTCCTCACTCCATCATTTTGTGTTCTGGGATCTACTCCCAAATAAACTACTCACACTTGAGTCCTTGTCTTAAGGTCAGCTTTTGGAGGAACCCACACTATGACAGTGTGGATATAAAAGAAGTATAAAAATAGCCTGTTATCGATGAATTTGTAATCTAGCTGAGAAGATAGAATTAATAAACTTCAATCAGAAAATAAATTAGGTACTATACTAGATAGAATACTTGTCTGAGTCTTAAGTTCAGAAATGTTCCAATCATTAGGGACTGGAATGGATAAATATTATTTTACTAACATTACAGCAAGCCCAAACTGAAGTGTCAGAACATAAGGAGAAAGAAGGAGGTAAGCAAGGTGAGTTAAAAATAGGAAATACAATTTGTACTTGATATGGTGAAAATAGGTATCTTCTATAGATTTCTAACTAAGGGAGTGATACAATGAAAGCAGTAACTAAGGAAAATTAGTATTATGACAGTAAATAGGGCTGTAGGCTTCATTAAATGCAGGGACCTGGTGACATTCAGTGACACAGGTCAGTAACGAGATAAACTGACATACTCAACAAGAGTGAATTATGTCATTTTCTCTTGGAAGCTTTCTAATTCTTCATTCATATAAGAGATAAAAATAATTACATGTGAATAAGAGTGTGGATAAAACTATGGGTAATTCAAATAAGAAACTCTAAGCTTTAAAATAAGTCCACATATTTGCGAGGCCATGACATATGAGAATTATACAGGTACTCACACAAATGGGAAATGTCTGTTAATATTGTCCTAATTGTTAGGATTTATCTGTCAAGATGGGAGCCCAAGAGCTCATCTCCTGCATGAAATGAATCCTGATTATCGCAGCGAAATGATCTTTGGAGACCCTTCAAATCCAGGCAAGTCACTTAACCACTCTGTGCCTATAACAATGGTAGTACAACTAGCACCCAACCTCACTGAACTCCAAGCCTTAAAGAGGTAATATTTGTAAAGTGCCAGGAACACAAATGTTAAAAGGGTTTGAAATTATTTATAATTATACTTCCCTATGCCTTACAATGCTATAATAATAGTGTGCAGCATGTATTTGGTACTCAGTAAATATTTGCTGAGTTAATTTCTTAGACTTTTAGTCCTGTGAATTAATACATGTCAACTTAGAATTTTAAATATAATATTTAAAAAGCTATACACTTCTAGATTCAGAAAAGGCTTATTAAATTTAGAATAGTTTAGCAACCTTAGTAACTATACTTAAAAATGACAAATTAAATGAGTAAAATTATATAAACTCATATTTTCAAATTTCTTGTAGCCAATGAAAATTTTACAATACAAAACTGAGTATCTGAAGCAATAATACTGGCAATTTTTCTCTACCAGTTCACAGCACTAAAGGCACTAAACATAGTAATGTGGGCTCAAGAAGAAAATGTAGGAAATGAACATTTCAGTATTTTAAATCTTCAGTGGGAATCACTGGAAGTAATCTGAGAAACCTCACCTCATCTGATTTGAAGCTTTTACCCTGCATTCCATGTTTCCAGAAGGCCAACACACTGTCTTGAAGGCATACTAAAAAAAGATAAAGGAGAACTGAAACTAAAATACAGCACAAGTAAGTCACTACAGAGTTTCCTTAACTGTTTCATTCAATGATAACATAAGGCTACAGAAATGCTTGGTGCAAAATTCCACTGTCTAGATGATAAATTCCCAATGCTTTTGTGGCTAGGCTATGCCTAAAGTCTAATTTATTGAGTCAGGGTCATGCAAGTTTTCAAAGATATATATGTAACAGGCATTCATTTAAACATGGTTTAAGTTTTTAAAATAATTTTTTACGTCTTTAAATTACGGTTGACATACAGTATTATACTGATACGACTTACCTACAGACTCAATGCGAAAATCAAAAGTTAGCTCAGAGGCCAGTTTCTTACTTGACTTTAGTTTTCCTTGTAGATTTACAATTTTTACAAATTCTTAAAAAAAAAAAAAAAAAAAAACACAAGTCAAGTCTGGATATCCAAATCTGTTAAAACAAATTTAATTTGATGTGTGGATTTTACATGCATCTACAACGTTCTTAATGAATACATCACCGCTACTGGTTTATGTATCTACTATACTGCTTTATTTAAATCATATTTTATTGATTATGCTATTACAGTTGTCCCATTTCTCCCCCATCATTCTCCTCCACCCTGCACACCCCCTCCCACCCACATTCCCCCCTTTAGTTCATGTCCATGTGTCATAAGTTCTTTAGCTTCTACTTTTCCCACACTATTCTTACCCTCTCCCTATTTTCTATCCACTGTCTATGCTACTTATTCTCTGTACCATTTCCCACTGTCTCCTCCTCCCACTCCCCTGTTGCTAACCCTCCATGTGGTCTCCATTTCTGTGGTTCTGTTCCTGTTCTAGCTGTTTGCTTAGTTTGCTTTTGTTTTAGGTGTGGTTGTTAGTATCTGTGAGTTTGCTGTCTTCTTACTGTCATATTTTTATCTTCTTTTTCTTAGATAAGTCCCTTTAACATTTCATATAATAAGGGCTTGGTGATGATGAACTCCTTTAACTTGACCTTATCTGAGAAGCGCTTTACTTTCCCTTCCATTCTAAATGACAGCTTTGCTGCATAGAGCAATCTTGGATGCAGGTCCTTGACCTTCATGTCTTGGAATACTTCTTTTCAGCCCCATCTTGCCTGCAAGGTCTCTTTTGAGAAATCAGCTGACATTCTGATAGGAACTCCTTTGTAGGTGACTGTGCCCTTATCCCTTGCTGCTTCTAGAATTCTCTCCTTCATTTTAATCTTGGATAATGTAATTATGATGTGCCTTGGTGTGTTCCTCCTTGGGTCCACCTTCTTTGGGACTCTCTGGGTTTCCTGGACTTCCTGGAAGTCTATTTTTCCTTTGCCAGATTGGGGAGGTTCTTTTATTATTTGCTCAAATAAGTTTTCCACTGGTTGCTCTTCTTCTTCCCCTTCTGGTACCCCTATAATTCGGATGTTGGGACGTTTCAAGATGTCCTGGAGGTTCCTAAGCCTCTCCTCATTTTTTTGAATATTGTTTCTTCATTCTTTTCTGATTGGATGTTTCTTTCTGCCTTCTGGTCCACTCCATTGATTTGAGTCCCAGTTTTCCTCCCATCACTATTGGTTCCCTGTGCGTTTTCTCATTTCAATTATTGTAGCCTTCATTTGTTCATCTAATTTGCGACCAAAATCAACCAATTCTGTGAGCATCCTGATAACCAGTTGTTTGAACTGTGCATCTGATAGGCTGGCTATCTCTTGGCTGCTTAGATGAATTGGCTCTGGGGCTTTGATCTGTACTCCCATCTGAGCCTATTTTATTTTATTTTATTATTT
The DNA here is from genome assembly GCA_004027475.1 of Anoura caudifer. NCBI lineage: Eukaryota > Metazoa > Chordata > Mammalia > Chiroptera > Phyllostomidae > Anoura > Anoura caudifer. The sequence continues at coordinate 7,293 of PVKU01017115.1, read as the reverse complement.
TATTTATTTATTTAGTTTTGTCTGGTTGCAGCTGTTAGGTAGTGAGGGGTGGAGCCTTAGGTGTTCACCAGGGCGGGGCAGCCCAGTGGCTGGTTTGTGACGCTGTATGTGGGGGTGGGGTCCCGGTGTTTTTAGGTTTAATTTCCTGGTGCTGGGGCCCTGGGTTGCGAGTTCTGTCTTGTTCCGTTTTCGCCTGGATTATCTGCGCACGAATGTGGGACTGCCTGGTCAGCCAGCCACCTTGCGCCTGGGCTCCGCTAGCTGTCGTCTGTGCTTCTGGGGCCTGCTAGCCACCATCTGCAGGCCCAGGTCCACCAGCAGCTGCCTGTGTGTGGGATCTACCAAGTTCCTCCAACCTCCGCTTCCTCTGCCGTGACTCTGCTCCTCTTACCTGGATGAATGGTTGTCAGATCTCCGTACAGTTCAATTTTTCTCTCAATTCTGGTTGTTTTCTTGTTTCTAAATCCTTGTTGTCCTTAATTTTGGTTGTGCGTGGAAGCACAGTGTGTCCACCTACACCTCCATCTTGGCTGGAAGTCTGTATCTACTATACTCTATTTTTAATTGTTATTTTAGTGTAGTCTTTCTATTTATACAAAAACTCTTTTCTGTAGAACACTGTGCTGTGTTATGCTGGCAGTGGCCACATACATCTAATGTTTACAGCATCTCTTGACTGTATCATTTTCTTTTCTGCTTGATTCAATATCATGATGTACAATACGCTGTACAGGTATGTAGCCTAGAAGCAATAGGCTATGCCACATAACCTGGGTGTGTAGTAGGCTGCACCACCTAGCTCTGTGTAAGTGCACTCTTCTGATGTTCCCACAATGACAAAACCACCCAATGACACATTTCTTAGAACTGAGTATCCCTGTTAAGTGGCGCATGACTATATACCATCCATTTTTCCATTAATTATGAGGTATGGAAAAAACTCAAGAGTAGTTTTAAACAAAATTTTATACAGAATAGTTTCATATAGAATTTAATCCCAAGGTTATGACAAAATGTTTTTATATAATGTTTCCAAGTAGGCCACAGAGAAAGTCACAGAGAACAGTAATGACAAACAGATCAATTATTACTTACTGTATCTGTAGCCAATTTAGGTTTTTCATCAATAAAACAAGGCCACTTGAGATGAAAAAAGTGAAAATGTTGAATTACAGTTTAACAGAATCACTTCCATGAAAAGATTTATTGTATCAAGTAGTAAACTCAGAGTAAATTTTAAAATAGTACTTACTGTCTAAACACACTAAAACGGTATCTCTCTCCAACTGTGTTACATGAATGGAATCTAACTGCTGGCTGCCTGGGGGAGGGGGAGGAAGCAAGGTTATAGTTACACAACATGCTTTAAAAACTAGAGCTTAGAAAAAACATAAATTCTGACCTTTTCTGTGATTTAAAACTAGTTTCTGAAATTTAACACAGAAACTGTATTTTATAATGATATATTATTTTTTCAAAAAATGTCTGTAGGTCAACTTAGGAGAACAAACATTAAGTCCTAAGCATGGCTGAATGACCTGAGAAAAGCCCAACATTACAGTTATTAACACCATAGCTAGTTCTAGAAAGGTGAGTTACAAAAATAAAATGAAGCAGAAGGTAAATACAGAAAAGAAAGATGCATGCTATAAAATGACTAGATTTTGCACTACATTTTACAGTAACTAATGGGAAGATGGAAACAAGATCAGTTAGGTGAATCCCAGCATTTTTGAGATAAAAACAAGCCAGTACTTAAGAAAAAGAAAAAAAATTAATAAAACTATAATCAGAGAGAAATTTTCCTGGTGTTGGTATGTGTGTGTGGGTAGGTAGGAGTTCCTTTTTGAAGAAGACAGTGATATAATGAACCATTCTGTCAATAATATCTTTTTGCAGGAAGCAACTTTCATTACTTTGCTGATACTTACAAAGCTGCTTCTTTTAACATCTGTGTTAGATGTGATGGCATTTTTGTGTATGTATGTGTGATGACATTTCTGCAAAACATTTTTGGCAAAACAATTCATTTTAGGGACTCAGACTGCCTGAATGGCCTAGCTAAATCTAAGAAAAGATTTTAGATTATTTAGAGCAGTCATTCTTAACTGCATTTATTTTGGAAGCCCATGGATCCTCTCCCTTAAAAACTGCACATCTAAACATAAACACAAAGTTTTACATATTATTTTGGGGGTGGTTTTGGACCTTCTAAAGCTCATACAGAGAGAAGAATTCAGATCAATAGAAGTTATAAACTGTTGGGCCCTTGGATGACACTCCAAAAATAGTTTTTCTCAGTAAATCTATGTTCATGCATTTATCAACAAATATTTATGGAGTGCTGACAATGTACTTGGAATAGAGTTCATTTTAACTGTTACAACTGTTGTTCACTCAAAGCGGGGTATGGGCAGTGGTGCTCAACAATGAACACAGCTGGGAGGTGGATTAACAATCATTTGTGAAAATGGAGAAGCCTAATAAGGACAATCTCTAAGGGCAATCACCCTCAGAGACCTGGCTCTCCTTAGGAAGCAAGTTTGGTTTTGCGTTATTTTTTAGCCTAGAAAATGTTCTAAGTGGTTGGAATAGTACAGGGATTTAAAAAAAAAAAAAGGAAAAATTCCCCCAAGACCCCTCACCCCAAATTTCATAAGAGGACTGAATGTCTAGTCTTAAGCAATGTAACCTAATATGAGGGGGACCCCCAAAACTGGAATTTATTAAAAAAATTGTGTATTTATTCTTACATGTTTAAACTCCAGTCTCCTTCAAATGTAGAAGCTAAAGAACTTATGACACATGGACATGAATTAAATGGGGGGAATGTGGGTGGGAGGGGGTGTGCAGGGTGGAGGGGAATGGGACAACTGTAATAACATAATAAAAAATGATTAAAAAAATAAAAAAATAAAATATTCTCTCCTAAACACACACACACACACACACACCCCGCCAGTCTCCTTCAAAGTACTCTATTTGATCCAATACCCCTATGGAGACGTACACTTGCTCAAAACAGTTTTTGAACTAACTCATCAATTTTCATGTCTTTTAGTGCTTTGGCCATTTTTTGTTTCACCTCTTCCACACTGGCAAAATATTTCCCTTTGAGAACTTTTTTCATTGGGGGGAAACAAAAAAATGTTGCTCAGGGTGAGGTCAGGTGAATAGGTAGAGTAGAGCACAGGGGTCATACTGTTTTTGGTCAAAAACTGCAGAACTCTCAGTGTGGTGTTGGCAGACACACTTATAAATCACACATCATAAAATGGGCAAATGCATTGAGTCTTCAAAAAAAAATCCACTAAAACCAAATGCAACCTCATAACAATGCCAGCTCCTACACTGGTACAGAGGGGTTCCTAGAACACTCACCTAGCGGGGGGAAGCCTGTACTACAAGGGGCCCACCCTCCAGAAGATAACTACATTTCTGGGGGTCCTCCTTTGTATATCATACAGAAGAAAGCTGCAGCCATACATTAGAAAACTGTATGAAATGACTTGCTCTATACTATTATTACTTACTAACCAGTAAAAATAAAAAGTTGGGTCTGCCAAAATAAGTTTGGTTTTTAAATAAACTGATTGATATATATATAATCCTTCTTTTTGGCAGTAACTATATAATAGAAATATATTTCTATATGGACTACCTACCATATTTTGCTGTATATTATGTGTACTTTTTCACCCAAATTTTTTAGGAAAAGATAAGGATGTGCATTATACATGGGTATAACAATTACATACTGTGAGCATAATAATCCCGTGTATAATGTGCACCAAAACATGGGTGTACATTATACACAGGAGCATACTGCCATGCACACTGTATACGGCAAATACAGTATATGTTATACTAAAACAATGTCATTTGTACCCTTCTGTTAGCTATGCTAGGAGGATATGCATCCAACTCAACCAAAAGTATTAAACAATAAATTAAAAAGAAATGTGGGGTACAGGTGAAGGTAGGAGTGTACAGAATACATTTCAATTTTATTGTACTGGAAATTATGACTTGGTCCATAAAGAGAGTGACATAGTCCAGTGCATACTCTAACTGGCTTATATTTGGTCCTTAAATTTTTAGGAATTTTGTGACCAGATGACCTCAGGTGGGTAGTTTGAAACTGGCTATGGTGGGAGTATTTACTTTACAGGAATAGGCAACTGCTATAAACCAGGTTTCTCTGTGCCCCAAGAGCCTATTGTTAATTATTTACCAGGATACCACTAGTTCATACTGATTCTTATTCTGAAAGTGACATTAGTGGTTCTACATTAACTTCAGTAGCTGAACTGTATAAAGAGTTCTTGTCATTTAGACTATAATCAAAAGCTAAAGATATTTAATAAGAAACATCAACCTTATGATACTTGTAATAGACTTCTCTACAAGGTAAGTCAGTAGTGAAATAGATGTAAGTAGAGCTTGCCTGATTTCTTATGCAAAAATGTCTTCATAAACGTGGGGTTACAAATGATCAAATAATACACTATCTTCATTTCAAATAATATACCCCCCATTCATTTCACTATATAGATTTAAAAAACAAATTGATCAATTTGTCCCAATTTTAAAGTTTGAAAATAAATCTCCCAACCTTTTCTGAACTTTCACTAAGACACATTTGATAAAATCCTAAGCTAATGAACCATTCTCAGAAAGTGTAAGAGGTATATCCCTGTATCTTTAAATGGTAAAGCTTGGAGGCTACACATGAAAAGTACTTGAACTAAATGATTCTAAGAATTGTCAAGGGAAAAACTTATAGGAAAAAAAAATAAAGCTCTTTGCTTGAGAAGCTGATCAAATTTGAAAAGTACAGGGGTCAGCAAAAGTAGGTTTACAGTTGTTTGGACGGAAAAAAATTAATAAATATTAATACAAGAAAAAAAAAAAACTCTGTTTCAAGTACTCACAACTGCAAACCTACTTTTCCCGACCCCTGTATCTTAGAAAACTTAAATCATTAAAATTTTCCTTGGAAAAATAATTTGTATCAACTTGCCTTAAGCAGACAGAGATCACAAACTATATGTACGTGATCCTCTGTGCTTACTTGGAAAGCTTTGATCTGAGTGTTTACTTGACTAAGCCTACATTGGTTGAAACCATTCTGCTTCTTTCATATACAAAACCATCAACATTTTATTTAACGTAAGATAAAAAAACACTTACCGGCACCAATTTCTGTAAACCATGAAGATGCAGAATTCAAATTGATTGTCTCAAACTGAACTACCTGATTTGATTCAGTGCCCTTGCTAATAGCTACACAGACCATAGGGTATTCCTGTTCAGGTATTACCAGCATTTCAAAAACATTCAAAGGACTTGGCAAAGGAAAATCAAAGTGCTGCAAAAAATAAACAAGAGAAGTCTAATTTAGAAGCCATCCCTATTCGTACTGTTGCTGAATAAAGTCAATGGAAAGGCTTTCATTTTCTTGATCAATCTAATTTAAAAATGATCATGAGAAGCATCATAAAAATCTATAAAATATGTTTTAGAGAACTGGATACATTCAGCTTTATGTCCGTTATGCTTCTGAAAGTTTATTAACATAAGTTAAAGAGGAAATCTTACGAACAAAAAAACTGTTAAACCAAATGAAGACCTAGTATAAATAATTATAAACATGCTGACACTACACAGTAGCAATGAAACCTTAAAATTTTAACTTTAACTTGCACACTAGTTTCTTCTATAGAAGAAAAATGTACTATACCTTTATCAACATGAATTTCTGCATTGGCTCATACCACTGAAGTAAAACAATCCCAGACTGTAAAGCCCCACAGAGGTATTTATGTCCTGTGTAAGGGTTTCTGACTGGAAAGAAGCAAAAAAGACACACCCAAAAGCACTGAATACCTTTATAAGAAAACATAATTGGTTCATGTCTAACCACTATGCTGTTTACCTGAATCTAATACAAAATAATACTGAATGTAAACTGTAATTGAAAAATAAATAGATATTTTTAAAAGCCTAATTAGTTTAGTTAAAAGCTAGACTCATCTAAAAGCTAACTCAGCCTTATAAAGACAATGCCTATAATATACACAGGGGAAAAAAACAAGGAAACGTGGCCTTCTGTGGATGAAAGAAAAACCATTTGAAGCAATTATTTAGCTGATAATGGGAAATTATTATTTCTATTCACGAGGATGGTAATGGTGAGTAGAATTTTTACTGGCTCTGTTACCTTTTCCTTTTCACTTTCTTATCTCATTTTAAAATTATATACATTTACTTCTAAACATTTTTTAATATACTACATCCTTAAACATTAAGAACTTTTTACAAGAACAGTATTTTAAGCACTAAGACACCTAAACTAGTATGCAACTTAAAAGTGAAAAGAGAGCTGCTTTTAAAGTAAATTGACCAAAAGACAGAATTCAGATAAGAAGGTCTAGGAAGCAAGTGAAATCTGTAATTTTATTTTTGGTCTAGTTTACAACTGTATACTTAAAACAAGATAAAAATAACTATTTTACCTCTTACTAAAGATACAACTTCCTTGACTCAGTTCTATAAATACTTACTAGTCTTTCTTTCCTTGTCTGCAATTTGACTCCCATTGAGAATGACTGTAAAAGTAGTTATTTGCAGTAAGTTCTATCTTAATACATTTATGAATTTATATCTTAGGTTGTAAGTTTCTAGACCTTTCTTGAGTCGTATATCTGCTAACAGATATGAACCTGATTCTGCCCTAGAAAATTTGCTCACGAAATCTGCTCACAACTAGAGACTATGTTATGGAGCCATGTAGCATGAAGGTTACCGATTAAACAGAAGAATAAACAGGAAGTTAGGAGCTCAGGATCTGAAGTCACGGACTGGGTCTGATCCCAGAGTCTGTTACATCCTAGTGACATGACAAGTATCATGGGGTGGTTTTAAAGTTGAGTTAAGTGTACACTGCAGAATTTAACCAGCCCCCACAGAGAGGTCTGCATTTAGTTGTCACTTCTGCAAGGTACCCCATAAGCCTCATGTATGTCATAACTGATATGAGTATCTCTGTTTGCCCGGGATCTTGGCTCACTGAATAGTCTAACAAAATGATTTAAAGCAGGGGTCTGGCAACACTGGGGGAAAATAAAATTATCTATAGTCCAACTGCTCAGAGTTAACCTCTATTAATATTTTGACATATTTAGGTCTTTTTTTTCCAGACACAAATATCTATATTTAAAACCACTTTCAAAAATTATGCCTGGCTGGTGTAGCTCAGTGGATTGAGCGTGGGCTGCGAAGCAAAGGGTC
>PVKU01017114.1:0-12411 GCA_004027475.1 Anoura caudifer | reverse complement strand
ATGAGATATGACTTCTGTGCAAAGCCTCGCCCACACTCCCTGCAAACATAGGGCTTCTCCTCTGAGTGTGTCCTCCGGTGTGCGAGGAGATCTGACTTGCATGTAAAGCCTCGCCCGCACTCCTTGCAAACATAGGGCTTCTCCCCAGAGTGTGTCCTCTGGTGTGCGATGAGAACTGACTTCCAGGTAAAGCCTCGCCTGCACTTCCTGCAAACATAGGGCTTCTCCCCAGAGTGTGTCCTCTGGTGTGCAATGAGATATGACTTCTGTGCAAAGCCTCGCCCGCATTCCCTGCAAACATAGGGCTTCTCCCCAGATTGTGTCCCCTGGTGTGTATTGAGATGCGACCCATCATTGAAGCCTTGCCAACACCCTCCATGCTCTACTGTTACAATTCTTGACATTCCTACTTTCACAAAGAACTTGCCTGTGTCCTCTGGACTCTCTTTCTGGCCTGTGCAGGGCTCTTCCTCCATCATTCTCTCATGCTCACTAGAGCTCATTTGTTCTTTGGAAGGTTGGAAAAAGCGTCTTGAGATTCTCCTCTGACTGATCCTTTTAAGCAATGGTTTGGACCTTTCTTTGACCTCTTGACCTTCAGGTTTATTTTTCCATCTGTGTGTACTAGTATGTTGCTGCTGCTGATTCTGATCCTCTGGACAGGACTTCTCTGCTTGGAGCTGTTTTCTTGCAGATGTTCCCAGGAAAATCTGAGAGGGATGATTGAGTTTCACATGTTGGCTGAGGAATTTCTGACTGGAGAAGGCCAGCGAGCAGGAGGGACATGGGTGCACCTCTGGCTTTGGTTCCGCTGAAAGAGAAAGGTTTGGTCAGGGCAGATGTGATGACAATGCCTGGTCCACACAACTTGTCTCCTGGTAAGACCTGCCCCATGAATCCTTCTTACTGTGTTGACAACCCAAGCTCTGTCTCCCACAGCGTTCATTCGCTGTCTATGTTCCTTTTTATTTTTATGCAGAGCATCTTCTTCAGAAATCCAGAAAGCCCACATCAAAGGTCTTTTCTAATATTGCCTAGACTAGGGGCTTTCGAGGAGCATGAGAGGCCATTTCGCTCCTGGTGTGGATGGAACTGTAGTGACCTTTCCCATCTATAGGTATCTTCTAAGTCATGTTACAGAGGAAAACCACAGGCCACAACTAGGAATTGCTTCTCTCAGTTTTCAAAAATAGTAAAATAAAATGTCCTTCCTCAAGTGTCACACCAAATATTTATGGTTCATCTCATTCAGTCGTAGCCCATCTCAAATACACTAAGAAGACCTGTTTCTAAATATTTCAATCTCACTTCTTACACGCCCGACTCCTGTTCCTCTCCGGCCAACCCACCATGCTCTCTCGCTTGGAGGTTGAAGTAATCTGAGGGGATTCCCCACTGGGGTTTATTTTCTAAAAATTAACGAAGCACAATCAGAACACAGAACACACCACCCTACAGCTTATGACTGTACACTTTCACTCAGGAAAGTCCCCAGTGTCTCAACTCAGGTTATTGGCACTGCATTTCTGGGCTGCTAAGCATCTATCTGAACTCCGTTCTTACCCTCTGTGCTGAGAATGAGACCTGAGTGACTCTCAGCTAGTTCAACGCCCCACCTCTTCTCTGCCCTACACTAGTTGCCCCCTCTGCCTGGGATCTTTTGCCTGCAGGTAATTTTGTAAATGTTATCTCCTGAGAGAGCCCTTCCTGGACCACCTGCCACACTGCACCTCCCCTCACACTGATTCCTAGGCACTTGTCCTGGATTAGTTTTCTTTAAAGCACGAACCACTGTGTCGTGTCATGCACATGCAAGCACGTGTGCCTGGGTTTCCCTCCTTCACCCGTCAGCTCCTGAGGAGCAGTGATTCTCATCCTCATGTTAATCTGTATTTCCAGGTCCCAGGACCCTCTGTGCCACAGAGTAAGATCTCACCTGACAATTCACTGAAATAATGAACATTATGAAATTAATGCCTTAATGGTGTGGCTTGGTGGGTTGAGTGTTTTCTGAAAACTGAAAGGTTACAAGTTTGATTCACAGTCAGGGCACATGCCAGGGTTGTGGGCCAGTTGGGGGCGTGCCATAGACAATCGATTGTTTTCCTTGCACATTGATTTTTCTTTGTCCCGCCTTTCCAGTCTCTGTAAAATAAATAAAATCTTATTTAAAAAGATTTGATGTATGTATTTATTTATTTTCAGAAAAGGGGGACGGGAGGGAGGGAGAGGGAGAGAAACATCAATGTGTAGTTGCCTTTCATATATCCCCTACTGGGGACCTGGCCCACAACCCAGGCATGTGCCCCAACTGGGAATCAAACTGGCAACCTTTTGGTTCACAGGCCAGCAGTCAATCATCTGATCCACACCAGCCAGGACAAAATCTTTAAAAAAATAATGAATACCTATATTCATTGTTTCATATTCATTCATTATGAATACCTATAAACAAAAACATTTTATTTAGAAGTATTGAGGAAAATTAAGAAACAGCTATAAAAGTGTCAGAAAAACTGCCTTGGTGAGAGAACTGGTTAGTGCTTGAAAACTGTTTTTTTTCCTCAGTCTTTCAGCAGTATATGTAGTTGTGCATTTCGTTCATGAAATATTTAAAAAATAAAAGATATAAAAATTTTGCCTAAGAGTCAAAGTCATATGAATGAATTGTGAATTTCTAAAGCATCTGAGTTGCAACTTTCCTGACTTTAGAGTGGATTTTACTCTACTTAAGAGGTGGATCATGAATATTTCTATGGAGAATTCTCTCTTTTCTTTCTGTTTTAAAGAACTGTAGTGCCCACCTCTCCCAGCTGCAAGCTCTCTCTTCCACTTGCTGCCCCACTTGCTGCCCAGCTCCTGGCCATACTCATCCCCGCACCAGACCAGCAGCTCACAGCCCGGCCTGACGACCCGGCAGGTTCGGTAGAAAATCTGCCTGTGGTACTGAAAGGCCACCAGGTTCTGCTCTTCATCATCCCGGGCACAGTTCACAAACCTGGGATTGAGGCAGATGAAGGGAAAGAAAACCACAGTGATGAGTTCCCAGTACCTGTTACATCCATGTCCAGCTCCTCACTGATTCTTAAGGCCCTCAGGCTGTGGTGTTACCCACTGCCCCTAATGCTCCTGGGGAACCATTTATTCAGTGTCCGAGCATCTGTCAGCATGTCATGTGAATTCCTACCTCCAAGTCCTGTTTGCAGTGCTCATCCTGCCTAATACTATTTTCTGAAATGCAGTTCTAGACTTGACCTCCACCCTGATTGGCCATAATATCCAGAGATATCTGGCTGCTCCAAACTCTAAATCAAGTTGTTTCATACCACAGAATCTGGTGCTTGATCTAGGGCTCCGCTTCTAAATTAGCTCACTAATTATCTAGTACTCAATCCACATCTGTTTTCTCTTGAGGCCTTTCTCCAGCCACCCTACACTTTATTTAGGGTACCATTCACTTGCCTGCCCAAGGTTACCATAGAAAATTGGAGGTCTTTTTGTCTTAGTAAAATGAAAATTAACAATAGTAGTTGATTCACATTCTGTTATCCCTGATAAAAAGAGAGCCCCTCTCAGGAAAGGGGCCCATGACCATTCCTCTGCAGGCCTCAGAGCCCAGCGCTAGTTTGAAGTGAGGCTGGGATGGTTTGCTGCCCTCACAGGTTTAGGCCTCCCTTGGTTTGTGGAGTCTTGACACTGTGCACTTCTTGGAAATTATAGTTAAATGTTTCTAAAAGCAATTGTTTTATGACTGTCTGGAAGAAGGCCTTCCTAAGTATATGGGTTGTATGATCTGTTTATGTATTCCTTCAACTAAACTGGAATATAGTAAGTGCTTAATTAACATTCATTTGATAAATTAAAGTGTCCAGTGTCCCTGGTGATTCTAGGCTCTTCCAGGTCCCTTCTAGTGCCCATATTGTGTCTAGCAGAGAGCTTTATATTTTGAGGACACATGCTATACTTTTTCCCTAAGTGTCCCCTGAAATGAAAGAACACTGTATGGAGAAAAAGAGGAAGAAAGGATTAAGGGAGACCATTGAGCAAGGTATGATGAGAGGGAAAGATATATGGACTTGTGGGGGATGAGAGTCCCCTCTGGCACCCAGAGACCCGTTGACCTCACCTCATCCAGTTGGCCCAGGATTGGTCCTTTCCATCCACATACTCATAGCAGTTTCTCCCTTTGGCGATCTGTGTTGCAGAAAAGAAGTTAAAGACCTTTAACTTTTTTTCATGGGGAGGTAATAGTCAGAAGAATTATGTTACCCTACTGTCACCGAAGCTGCCAGTTGTGACCACATGCACATCTGATTCTACCTGTCCAATCAGAGCAGGAGCCCCACAAGGGAGGAGCCATTCCTTTGTGTCTGCACCACTTTGCTCTCACTTACCTTCTGATCCTGCAACAGGGGCTCTGGGTTCATGTCAAGTCCAGTCAGTACACAGAGCTAACCATATTGTCCCCTCCATGTCTACTACATAAGAGGTGAGGTCCCTCCAAGCCTCAGAAGGAATGTGGGAAGTAGAGGAAGAGGACAGTGGAAGAGGGAAATAGTTCTCACCAGCCAGGAGTATCTGCTCTTGGCTGCCTCTTCATCTTCTGTGATGTGTCCTTCATAAGGGCCAAAGTGCAGACCCACTGGGAGATCAGATGCCTCGTTCCACACTCCAAGCCCAGCCTCAGGGATGCCCGATGGTCCGATTCTCAACCCAGGGGGCAGGGTGAGGGCTGAGCGGTGGGGATGCCCCTTGTCCACTGCACTGTCCTTTACAAATGTAGGGGGCCCATGCACAGCACAGCTGTCGATGAAGAAGTTCTGACACTTCTCACAGTCTGGAGGTGAGAGCAACAGGGGTTAGGGAAGGTACAGTGCATGTTCCTGGACACAAAGAGCTTCAGAGGGAGTCTGAAGCTCTGACATCACTGACATCACTGAGACTGACATCACTGAGACTCAATCCTGTACTCCAGGGACACTGGAGGAAGGGAACAATTTGGGGACCACAGGACTAGATGAAATTATTGTATTATAACATGCTTCTTAGGGAGGGTCACTTACAAAGGTAGTCATCATCCTGGGGCTCAGTGACCTCTTGGTACACACAGTCGTTTCTTTCTTGTAGGCTGTACATCTTCATGTCAATCTCCTTTCTCCTGAGTTCTAAGTTGGAGATGGGCAGGTGAACAAGGTTGGTGGGGTCTGGAGTGTAAGTTCTCATTTTGTCATATAACACAATCTCATCCCATCAAATTATTGCCTGTCCTTTTGCATACTCTGGTATTTTACTCAGTTAACTCTTGGTTCAGAAGAAGACTCCTCACGAACTACAGATGACTGATTCAATTTCAGTTTCTAGATCTTCCTGTTACCATGTTTAATTTGCCAACCTGTAATCATTCATAAAATATTTATTGAGTGCACTTTATGTGTTAGGCATTGAGTAAAGGCCTGGGCATACAGCACCAATAAAGTGTGGTTGCTATTATCACAGATGGATTTACTGGACAACTTGCATGTGTCAACTGTTTTAAATTTAATTTAATGTTTTCAAACAATAGATGAGCGATGTTTTCTCATCTTCACTTTACACATTAGCATTCAGGAGCTCAGAGAATTGAAAGGATTTGCCCAAAGCTCCATTGCTAACTTCAGTCTCAGCTTAGCCCAGCTTAAATCCAGGCCCATCCAAAGTCTGCCCCACAGACCTAGGCCATACGTATCAGACCTTTTGTAAGACTTAGAGGAACTAATGTTTCCAAATTATTTTCTCTTACCTGGTTTTCGTGTAGTGTGCTTTCTAAAGGCACATGCTTCCCCAGGAGGGGACACTGGTTTCTGGGCATGCTCTGAGTCACTTGCAGGCATTAAATTTGCTATTCCTGACAATTCCTTCAAACTATATTCATTGCTTAATGGCACCTTGGATGTTACCTTCAATATAAGTCACATATTAAAAGATAACATGTATTTAATTTTTTAAGGCTTATGATACATTTCACATGCATGTCTTTAATAGTTTGATCATTGGAAATACCTAGGGAGTATGAATATTACAGGGCATAGGGCCAATGTGGGTAATGAATCCAAGATTAGAACTCATACCTTATGGCTGTTTTCTTTCAACTGTCTCTATAATATTGAAAGTGAAGGATAAGGCTGTACCAGTAGCTACTTGTCTTCAGTTTCTTGATATATAACATGCTAATTTTTAATGTTATAGTGAACGTGCAGTTAAATATTCTTGACCAAAGTGTTCTGTGAATTGTGTAGTACAGTATGAATGTGAGATTATAGTGCTGCTATCAATTTACCCCTCAGATTTCTCTATTATTTCTAATCTCACAGAAAGTACCTTCAGCGTTCATTGATCATCTTCTAGTTTAACTTGTAATTGTAAAATCATTCAGCAAACATTTGGGGACCCTCAGGGGCCCTGATCTAGGCCTGTGACCTCCGAGAAGTCTCAGGTATGAACCAGGCCCTCAAAGAGCTTACAATGCAGAGTTAGACAGAGTGAAGAAATAATTCTAAACAGGATGACAGTGGTCTCATTGGAACTCAGAGACTAAGAAGTGGTTACTTTACCCTATAAGAAATGGCATTTGAAATCAGTCCCAGACAGATGAGTTTCTGTTGAATAGTATATAATCTATATGAAGTCTTTAAGTCATTTTTATTATTTGTTGTTTCCCAATCATCGAACCTGAAGCTCCCCAGGGGTGGGAGATGCCTTCTGTGATCAGAGTGGGAGGCTCTGATCCTGGGGATTTACATTCTTCTTCACCTGGGGCCATCCACTGTACTAACTGCCTACACATCACATGTTTTCCTTAGTCAGAGGGTCTTAGTGCATCTCTCACTTCAGCACAGCAGAGAAGAACTTCAGTTGAAAGCATCAGTCAGATAAATGATGTAATGGCATATGGATAAGACAATGTAAACTTTAGAAAACTATGAAAATTTTTTTTTTAATTTTAAAAAAGATTTAATTTTTTTGAGAGGAGAAGAGAGAGGAAGAGAAACATCAATGTGAGAGAGAAACATTGATCAGTTGCCTCTCACACACACCACAACCGGGAACCTGGCCTACAAACTAGGCATGTACCCTGAGCAGGAATCAAATGAGTGATCTTTCGCTTTGCAGGATGACACCGAACTCAGTCACGCTGGCCAGGGTAAAACTATCATTGTTTTAATGAGTTCGTACATGGTTTAAAGAAGTAACTATGGGTTGGATTGTACTACCACTGACACTGTGATCTTACACATATAGTCAAACATTTCTGTGTCTTTGAAAGCTCACTTTCCTCATCATTAATGGTGACAGTTACAGTACATACCTCATTGGCTTGTTGTGATGTTTAAGTGAGTTTATTCACATAGAATTCTTAAAGTCTGAAACATTGTGAGAACGAAACAACTGGTAGTTACTATTGTTGCTGTAGTTGTGAACTGTTAAGATGATGATGAGCCCTGGCTGGTGTGGCTCAGTGGGTTGAGTGTTGGCCTGCAGACTGAAAGGTCACCAGTTCCATTCCTGGTCAGGGCACATGCCTGGGTTGTGGACCAGGACCCCATTGGGGGTGTGTGAGAGGCAGCGTATATATGTGTGTCTCGTGCATGCTTCTCTCCCTCACTTTCTCCCTCCATTCCCGTGTCTCTAAAATAATCGTTAAATAAAATTTTTAAAAAAGGATGATAATGTCAGACAATGTGTTGAAAAGACCAGGAAAGGAAGGCGGCAGTTCCTAGGATACTTCCTGCATTTTCCTACTCTTACCTGCCTTTCTATCCATGAGGAAAATTTTCTCGTCAACAGGATTTGGGCAATACTCACCTTCTGATGTTTACTTTGTTCCCTTCTGAAGGCCACGGGAGAAAGTTTCACTGAAAGATGATGAGAAATCAGTGTTTTGGTTGGTAAATGTTTCCAAAAGCTGTAGATTCTTATTAGGGACACAGAATTCTGAATGAGAGTAGTCCAAGAACAATCCCAGAATGATTGGAAAATGTTTTCTGAGGTACCATTAAGGCCTAGGCTTCTATTGGGACCATCTACTAGTTTCATTAGAATGATAAAAAAAATAGACAAAGTGTCATCTATGCTGCATCCTATGTTCATAAAGCATCTATTACATTTATTAAAAAATACATTGTCCTCTCTTGACAAAAACATAATAAAAGTAACTGCACAGAAACTCCTTGTCTTCAATGTAACCCTTTCTCCGTCCTGTTGTCTTCAATCAAACTGGCCTTGTCCGGGCCCCACGCCCACCTGGCTCTCTTTCTCTGGGGTCCTCCCCCCTGTGCACACACTGGCCATCCATGCCCTTCCTTAATCATTAGACTCTGGTCAGCATCCACTGTCTGTTGACCACAGAAACAGAATTCCAGTCAAGTTAAAGATCACATGTTGACTTCAGCTGTATTTCAACCCCAGAGCCATGAAAGTGGACTGACTCTACCCACCGAACACTCATGATACTGGACAGGATGACACAATGGCTGACATCAGGAAATGATACAGTGATCACCCACTCCCGACCCTGGCCCTCGCCCCAGCTCCTGTAATCACCGTGGTTGATACTGTTCCCCGTCTGTCTCCGTGCAGGCCATCGGGCAGCCAGGTGTGGGGATGCTTCTCACTGGCCAGACCTGCCTCCCTCTCTTGCGATGAAACGGTTCTGAATTAGTTATTTCTTATTCATTTGTATGTTCTCATACATTTACTGCTTATCAATATATCTATAAATATATATGATTATGTTGCACACTTGAAAGTTTACAGGAATAGCCCCTCACTGTTCTGCATCTTGCTTGTTTTCTGGACAAGCAAACCGTGCTCCCTGGTTAACCCCTGAGATGCAGCCTGACCCAAACCAGGTCCGAGTCAGGAGGGCAGCTCTGGCTCCTCCCGCCCTCACCTTGCTGCCTTGGAGCCCTTTCTTCATCAGAGTCCTCAGGGTCCTCCTCCTGGAGCTCGGTGGCCTGCCTGCGGTGACACATGAAAGCTGGTTGCGAGGTCCTCAGATCTGAAAAGAGACAAAATCTTTGTTCTGAAAGCAAAGAGCTTGGAGGAGGAAGAAGCTCCAGGAAGCCCGTGATGGGATGGGAGAGCCTACAGCGAGTTGCCGTGAGCGCTGCACCGTCAGCACCAGCCCTGCTCTGACACGAAGGAGCAAATTCCCTGATCGGTGTCCATGCAGGAGGGAGCTGCAGGCGGATGGAGCCGCCTGAGCCGGAGCCAGAGCCAGCCCAGCAGCCTGTCAGGTCACCGGGCTCCTGGGCCCAGCGCCTGCGCACTCGCTACCTAGGCTCGTGAGTATGTCCAAGTTCTTCACGTTCACGTTCCCGCCTTTCTCCGAGTCTCCCATCTGTGCCCACTGCTCCCTGGACAAGTAGAGGGAAGCTTCTTCGACCAGGAGAGGAGAGTGGGAACACCAGGAACTCAGTGATGCAGTGAGGATGTGCGCGGAGGGCCTTCCCTGCCTCCGGGTGCAAGGAGCAGGCGGGGCCTCGGTGGTCCTTGTGCCGCAAGCACTGAGCCCGTGTCTTAGTCGAGTCCCAGTGCCCGAGCGGCTGCTCCTCCGGGTGCGTCCCGGGGGCCTGCTCGCACTCTGGGCCTTCTCCCACGGCCCTGCCCGGCCCTGCCCCGCGGAGTCCCGTCTCTCCTACCAGCGCTCTGCACTCGCACAGCGAGGGTCATCCCGAGGGCCGGGCGTCTGCGGAGCCCTGTCCCCACGCTTCCCGCAGACCCCTCAGCTCACCTGAGGCTTCCGCCCCGTTCGCCCCGCTTCTCCCTCACATCTGTCCTGCGGGCACGGGTCCGGGTTCCTGGTGTCCCAGCCCTGAGCCTGAGGCACCTGTGGAAGGAGAAGGAAGGTGAGGCACCTGAGAGGGCCGAATGCCTTTCTGCCGGCTGGCTGGGCGCCCGGAGAGGGGATACGGGGGCCCTGAGGGAGGAGGGGGAGCTTCTTGCAGACCTGCGGGGGGGCGGGGGGGGCGCCCTCGTTCCTGCCTCCGCCCCACCTCAGCACAGGGGCGTCTGAGGGGCCGTCTGCAGGGCGGGCCTGTGGCGGCGCTAGGAAACGCGCTTTTCCCAGGGAAGGGCTCGGAGGGGCACCCGGGGTTCCGGAGAAGCCTGCACGAGGCGCGGGCCCCCGCAGACCGCCATGTCTCAGGCTGAGCCTTGGGTCCCTCAGGACATGAGCCTGCGTCTTCCGGGCTGAGGACACTCAGGATGTCTGGGGGGCGGGTCAGACCTCTGCGGCTGGGGAGACTTGGGGCGTCTCATCGAGGGGCTTCGGGGTCCCCACCACCAAGTTAGTTTCCAGGACGACGGCATTCGGGGTCTCTGAGTTTGGAGAGATTCGGTCTTTCTGGGCGAGCTGCGGGTTGGGTGCCCCGAGCTGAGGGGAACCGGGGTTTTCAGGCTGTTCGGGCGTCTAAGCGTTGGGGGTTAGGAGATGTGGGGTCCTCCGGGTTAGCGGACGTGGGCCCCTCGATGGTGAAGGGGTTTGGGGCCCCTCAGGATGAGGCATCTGGGGTCTCTCTGGCTGGACTTTGAAGGTCCCGGGCTAAGGGTTCCACATGGCAAGGCTCCCCGCTTACCGGTCAGTCTCCCGGGCCCCTGCCGCGCTGCCCACCTCCGCAGAGCTCCGGGGCTTCCCGCCCTGGGTAGGAGGTTCCATGCTGGATGACCACGTGGGCACAATCCACCAATCAGTGCTGGGAATCACAGGGCCCTGCCCACCAATGGGTGATCAGAAGAGGCTGAAAGGGCGGGGCAGAGGGGCAGAGCCTTTTGGGTTGGGGACTGTCCGGCGGAAGACCCGCCCCACCCTGCGGGGATTGGCTGCTCTGGGTCTCCCGAACGCCTGTCACAGAGCCCGCAGCGAGGACCGCGTTTCAGTAGCTGGTTTTCCAGTGGCTGGTGGGGGACCCATCCCGCAGGAGTTGGGAGCCCCCGAGCCGGGGCCGAACCTTAGGGTAGACATGGCCCTCCTGCTTCCTGACAAAGTGTGTTTGTTCCACCAGACTGTGGTCGGGATCCCCAACGTTCGTGTAGACCCGTCCGTTCCCTCCCTTGTCAAACCCACTTTGAGCTGGAGCTGCATAAGCAGTGAGGATGGGGTCAAGACTGCATCGCATTCCGAGAAAACTTAAGTCAGTAAATTCTGAGCCCGCAATTCATAGACACAAAATCAGTCCCAGAGGGCTCAAACATTTAAACACAACAAATAAAATAGTAAGTATACTGCAAAACACACTGGGAGAATGTCACGTTTCAAAGAAGCGGCGTTATGAGTAATAGATATGTTTAAGTAACTCAGGTCTAAAAAGATTTCAGAACTAGGAAGACAAGATAAAACCAAACAAAACTAAAGAAATTTTAAAAATGCTGAGAAGACCTACAAGTATTTTGCTTAAACATAACACATCAAATTTGAGGAGAGGGGTCCACAGAGCAGGGTCAGTTTAGCTGCAATGGGCTTTCACGGGATAAAGTGTGGAGAGTGTCTTTGGTCCTTACCTCGTTTTGAGCAGGTAAATATAACTTGATTTCCATGGATCGTAAATAAGCCAACTAATTATTTCTGTGAAACTGCAAGAAGGGAAACCTCACTCAAGTGGAGTTCGGGGTCAGCGGGGTTCTGTCACATAGCACCACCTGGAGTCAATTACTGGAAAAATGGTCTGTCACAGGCCCCAACATGCCCCGTTTGCTCCCAGGAGAAACTGGCTCCCCAGCAACTCAGCCAGAGAGAAACCATTCTCACCCTGAACTGACACTGACACTTTCCTCCAGCGCATTTTCCTTGAAATGACCCCTTCCAAGTTCCTTCCTTGTCCCTGTAAAATAACATACCTCTCCTTTATTTGTTGAGTTTGCCTATGATTTTTGCTACAGCTTGCTTGTCCTAAATTGCATTTTTTTACTGTTTCTGAATAACCCCCTTATCTGCTGGTAAAATAACTGACTGCTATATTTTTGAGGTCAACATAATTTGGTGGCCCGTATGGGGATCCAGAGGAATCCTGAAATCTCTGAGGCTGATGAGCAAGCAGGTGCAGTGTCTTTGCTCTGAAAGGCTCCAGGAAGGGTCCTTTGGTGCAGACTCTCCGGTGATCATTTTGAGAATAGTCATCCAGAAATAACATCCTCATACCCTCTGATTCAGAAATTCCACTTTTCAGAAATTTCCCTGTTATATTCGAAAGCGAGAGTGAAGAAACTAGGAACCGATAAACTCTTAAAAAAAAAATATTTTATTGGCCAAACAAAGTTTTACCTGCGCAGGGGCGGTCTCTCCCAAATGTGACCGGAGTCACTGTGCTCCGCAGAGCAACCAAATAAGAGCCGCGCCTGAGCTTACAGGCTATGGGTTTTTATAATAGCAGAGCA
>PVKU01017113.1:0-12413 GCA_004027475.1 Anoura caudifer | reverse complement strand
CTGTGGTCAATGCCTCTTTCAGGGCTTGGAAGGCCTGCCTCTCCTTATCTGTCCACTGGAAGGAGTCTTCCTTTCCTCTGGTTACTTCATGCAATGGTCTTGCTAACTCGGCAAAGCCTAATATCCACAGCCTGCAATAGCCCACTGCCCCTAAGAACTCACGTACCTGGCGCTTAGTAGTTGGTTCGGGGATTTGCAGGACCGTCTGAACCCTCTGGCTGGACAGTGTTCTCTGTCCCCCTTGCAAGTTATACCCCAAATAACTTACAGTCTGAGTCACGATCTGGGCCTTCTTGGCAGAGACTCGGTAGCCCATCCTCTCGAGGTCCTTCAGCAGGTCTACCATCGCTGCTTCACAGTCCTCCTTGTTCTCAGCTGCTATGAGGATATCATCTACATACTGGAGCAGCATGATCGCAGGATGCGTGGTGCGAAATGCCTGTAAATCCTTACCCAGGGCCTCGTTGAAAATGGTTGGGGAGTTCTTGAACCCCTGTGGCAACCGAGTCCACGTAAATTGTCCTACTAACCTGTTATCAGGGTCAGTCCATTCAAAGGCGAATATTTCCTGGCTCTGGGGCGCCAGGGGTATGCAGAAGAAGGCGTGCTTCAGGTCTAGGACAGAGTAATAGGTGTGCGTTGGGGGCAAGGAGCTTAGTAGGGTGTAGGGGTTTGGCACTGTCGGGTGGATAGTCTCTACCCTGGCATTCACCTCCCGTAAGTCCTGTACAGGCTGATAATCCTGGGTCCCAGGCTTCTGGACCGGCAGGAGTGGGGTATTCCACGAGGACTGGCACTCCCGTAGGATGCCTGCCTCCAGCAGTCTCCGCAGGTGCCGGGCAATCCCTTGTCTGGCCTTGGCAGGGACCGGTACTGCCGTACTCGGACTGGGCTGGCCGTGCTTGCTAGCTGGACCACCACCGGGGGCTGGTGGGCTGCGAGCCCTGGTGGGTTCGTCTCCTCCCAGACCCCAGGCACCTGTTCCCGGTAGGCCTCCGGAACCCCTTTGCCAGTCTCCTCCTTACCTTCATGGAGGAGAGCGAGTAGGTGCTCCTCTGACAACGGGACTGTCACCTCTAGGTTGACTCTGGCCTCCGAGTCCTCCTCAGTTTGCCCGTCTTCTCGCCGAAAGGTGATGATGGCCTGTAACTTTTGCAATAAGTCTCTTCCCAATAAGGGGTAAGGACAATCCGGTATGACTAGGAATGAGTGAGTAATTGTGCCTTTTCCCAGGTTGGTGATTCGGGCGGTCGCCCAGGGGTACGCTTCCAACTTCCCTGTTGCCCCTACTATCTTCGTGGTAGCTTTTTGCACTTGCCCCTGGGGTTTCTTTAGGACTGAAAAAGTGGCTCCCGTGTCTACAAGGAAGTCTACGGGCTTCTCTTCGACTGTTAGAGTGACCATGGGCTCCTGGGAGCCAACTGGGATGGAGCCCTGGCCCCGTCAATCTAGAGTTTGGAGTAAAACTTCTGGCTCCCAGCCCTGGTTCTCGGCCTTTAGCTTCGGGCATTCCCGCTTCCAGTGTCCTTTTTCCTTGCAGTAGGCACACTGATTTTTGCCTAGCTTTTGTCCTTGTCCTTTTTTCTGCCCTTGTCCCTTTCCCTTCTGCGGTGGCTTCTGAGTGGCAATCAGAATCTTGGCCACTTCTTTTGCCCTTCCTACCTCCGGATCCTCTCTGTTCTCATACACTTTCTGAGCTATCTCCAAGAGCTTACTCCTGTTCTCTCCCTCAAATCCTTCTATCTTTTGGAGCTTTCTTCGGATGTCTGAGGCTGCCTGGGTGACAAAAGCTATGTTTACTAGCCTCCTGTTTTCCTGTGCCTCAGGATCTAGTGGGGTATAAACCCTATAGGCTTCCATCAGCCTCTCTAGGAAGGCAGCAGGGGACTCGTCCCTGCCCTGAATAACCTCACTTACTTTACTAAAGTTAGTAGGCTTTCTTGCTGCTGCCTTACGACCCCTGAGTAGAGCCCGGCGGTACTGGAGGAGCGCGTCCCTTCCCCTGGTGGAGTTTGGGTTCCAATCTGGGGGGGATGAGGGAAGGATGTCTTCCAGTTCCCTGCACCCCGCTACCGTGCTTCCTTCCTCCCCCATCACAGCTTCCCTCATAATCCTATCTCTCTCTTCCGAGGTGAACAAAGTTTGTAATATCTGTTGACAATCATCCCAGGTGGGCTGATGTGTTCTAAAAATTGTTTCTAGTAAGGATATCAATCCCTGGGGCTTCTCAGAAAATGGAGGATTTTGGTGTTTCCAATTATATAAATCACTAGTTGAGAAAGGTACGTAGATCAGCCGGGGCGGGGCCCGCGGCGGAGCATCGGGCGCAGGCGGCGCTTCCCGCAGTGGCAAAATGGCGGCGCCCTGACCCGTACCAGGAGGGGGAAAAATGGCGGCGCCCTGGCCTGTACCAGGAGGGGACAAAATGGCGGGGTTCTGAAAAGTGGCCGCTAGGGGCGGGGCACCCCCGCCCCCATACGGAGTCCCCCCCTGGTATGGGGTGGACTCGCACCACTGCCAGTGTCTGGCTGGGAGGAGTCGGGTTTGGGACCCCGCAGGTATGGCAGGGGTGCCCTGGTGGGGTCGAGGAGATCTTCCGGTTGCTCAGGGAGCATGGGGTATAGCCAGTTGGGGCCATGCAGCTTCTGGCCTGTGCCAGTCTGTGAACCAGGTTCCTTTTTCGGGGCCCCACAGCCGGCGGTGACACATACTCCCCTCCTCCTCCTACTATTACTATTTTTCTCCATGCACTTCCTAATGTACCCTGGCCGGTCTGTGGCTATGTCCACCCACACATCAATATAGAGATACTGATCCAGGTGGGGCACTTTGTAGACAACCGCCCGGACAGCAAACAGAATGGGCAGGTCGAAAGTTCCCTCTGTAGGCCATCCCACATTTAAGGTGGGCCATTCTAACTGACTCAGAGTGCGCAAGAGCTCAGGATCTGGTGGCGATCCCCCATAGCCTTTTGCGCATTTCTGAAAGTCAGAAAAGTTGTTTAACAGACAATCAAGGGGAGACTTCAGCACAGACTCCCACTGGCCCATGTCCAACTTCTGGACCTCAATCTCGATCTCGGAGACAGCCACTAGGAATAGGACACAAAGGAATCCACACCACATAGGACAAAACAGACAATCACACACTCCTCTTTGAACCACGGTTCTCACTCACACAATCGCAGCGTGACGCGGCGCGAAATTGAAAGCAGACCAAACGTAACCTAATCACCAGAGCCTAGCTCCTACCCCCAAGAGCGTCCTCTCTGTGGGAGCCCCTGGGTGGGCTGCCAGTGGCGTCCCACCTACCACCTCAGGGTCAGATGATCCGGACCTCTACGAAACAAAAATGAGGATCCTCCCAAACCTTACCTAGCTCGAGCCGTCCTTTCAGTTTCTGGATCCAATTTCCCAAGGAGGGAATCTCACTGGGGCCTCCAAATGTTGCAGTCCAACTGCAAGCGAGAATAATCAGTCACCAGAAATGTCCAGGTTTAAGATGTTACTTTATTGGCCAAAGATTACCTGCACAGGGGCGAACTCTCAACCTGCGTCCCGGGGACACAGTACCCCCAAGGAGCTACAAGAGAGAGCCGCACCTAGCGCTCACAGCTAGGTCCTTTTATAGAGGCGAGCAAACAATCACACAAAAGTGGCAGTTAGCTATTGGCTGAGAGAGCCCGCTCGGGAACCGTTATCTTAGGGCAGCGGGACACCTCCCCCAACCCTTCTACCCTAACACCCACCCAGGTGGCCATCTGCCTGAGTAAACAACTGCCTTCTTTGGATCGCTCCCTTCAATCTCCCCTTCCATTTTTTGTGTTCTTTTCAACTTCTCTCTTTAATGTCCTTTAATTTTGAGAGCACAGGTACTTCACCTCTTTGTTTATCCAATTCACAGGCATTTCTTTCACTTACACACCATTGTAAATGGGATTACTTTCTTTACTTCTTTCATTGTTTATTAGTGCTATGAATGTGACAGATTTCTGTACATTCAGTTTGTATTTCATTTCTTAATGAATTATTTTATTTATTCTATTAATTTTGTTGAATTACTTAAGAAATTGTGGATGGGCAGCAAGATTGCAGATGAGTGGTAGAAGCCACATTTACCTCCTCCCAGGACCAATCTGGAATTACAACTAAATTGTGCAGTAATTACCCAGAACAAAAAAACTGAACTATACTGAGAGAAAAGCCTTAGTACCTTGGACAGACAGAAAAATTATCTTCGACACAACTGTCTGGTAAGGAGTGGGTCGGAGATTTGGAAGGGCTTGTTGGGTGCCCAAAGGCAGCAGCACTGGAGGGATATTTAAGGAGAAGATTAACACCCCCACCCCAGAAGAATGGGATCTAAATGATAAGCTGGTATCCCCAGTGTAGAATACCAGAGCCAAAAAGGTATACAGATAACAACCTGTGATGAAAAGCAGAAGAGTTGGCTCTGCTACAGACAGATGGCTGGAGACACAAAGACCCCTTTAAAGAACCAACACACAAATTTTTATTTGCTGTCACTTATCTGAGTTTCAGCAAAGATGGGGAGAGGTTGGCACAGAGATACCTGAGGAGAGATTGAGTATGGAAACTTTGGGGAGAGTGCAGAGAGAGTACCCACAGGGAGCCCAGTGCTGGGTCAGTTCCAAAGCCTAGGATCCAATGTGCTAAGGCAAACCATGCCCTTCTGACCAGAAGCATCCTGAGAGGAAATAACAGCCCAGCCCCCAAGAGAGACTCTGCCTTGGCTCCCTGTTGCGTAAGCCTAAGTGAAGAGTGCAGAGAGACTAAATTAATGAGTAAAGCAGTCAGCCAGAGATATAAAGCCCTGGTAAAGTGGGTGCAGAATGGACTAGAGAGGCTTGAGGAGAGACTGGGGAAGGAGGCATGGAGGAGAGAGCTGAGAGACAGGCCACTGGCATCCTGGTGCTGTGTAGTTTTCCATATCTCAGCAGCCAGCCTGTTCAGGCAGACCCTTCCCCTCCCAGCAGTAGCAGCCTGAGGGGAAACAATAGCCCCAACCCCTGGAGGAATTCTGACCCACCCTATGGGGGCTTAAGCCTGACTGCTGAGTGCAAAGTGACTAATTACCAACTGAAAGAGATAACAATAGACAGCAGATCTCTGGCAGTCTCAGAGCAGGCTGCCTAAGGTGAGACAGGGCAACATCTGACACCACTAGAGGTGGAACCAGAGAGGAAAAAACAGTGCTAAGTAGTAAAGGCTACTGAGATGAAATAGACATTGGTTTTCTCCATGAATAGTGATATATTGTTTCCTGCATTGCTCTTCAATGTGCATTACTTGTCCACCAAGTTTGTGCATAATAAGTCACTAGAAATTATACCAGTTTATTTCTCTTCTTTCTTATAATAGTCTTAATCACTTTACATCCTTATTAATACTTGTTCATTCACCATCGATCCTGAGATTGCAGTGGCAGATATTGTTGTGGAGGTGGGTTTGTTCCCTGGGCCAAAGCAATTGATAGATTGAATGCAGTCCCTATTAAAGTATCAATGACATATTTCACAGATGTAGAGCAAACATTTAAAAATTTTATATGGATCCAAAACAACCCCAATAGCTGCAGCAATTTTGAGAAAGAGGAATAAAGTAGGAGTGGTAGCAATACATGATATCAAATTGTATTATAAGCCCATTTTAATCAAAGCACTCTGGTACAGGCATAAGAACTGACACATAGACCAATAGAACAGATTAGAGAGCACGGAAATAAACCCAAGTCTCCATGGCCAATTAGTACTTGACAAAGTGGTCAGAAGCATAACATGGAGTAAAAAGAGCCTCTTCAAGAAATGGTGATGGGAGAGCTGGAAAATTACATGCAAAAAATAATGAAACTTGATCACCAACTTACACCATACACAAAAAATAAATTCACTGTGGATAAAAGACAAATATAAGTTGTGAGCCATAAAAGTCCTAGAGGAGAACATAGGGAGGAAATTCTCAGAATTTCCGCACAGCCATATTAGCAATGATATCACCCCTAGAGCAAGGAAAGAATTCACAAATGGGATCTCATCAAAATAAAAAGCTTCTGCTCAGCTAAAGAAAACAGCATTAAAAATGGAAAGAAAACCAACCACATTGGAAAACTTATTAGCCAATGATACCACGGACAAAGGTTTGATCTCCAAAATGTATAAAGAAGTTAGTTATATGACTCAATGACAGGAAGACATTCAACCCACTTACAAAATGGAAAAAGGACTTGAACAGAAACTTCTTTAAGTAGGAGATACAGTTGGCCTGGAGATATTTCAAAAAATGTTCAGCATCACTAGCCATCAGAGAGATGGAAAAAAATGCAAATTCAAACCGCTGTTAAATACCACTTCACACCAGAGAGAATGGCCATAATAAACAAATCGACAAAAAGCAAGTGTTGAAGAGGATGTGGAGAAAGTGAACCCTAGTGCACTGTTGGTGGGAAAACAGACTGGAAAAAGTCACTGTGGAAAACACTATGGAATTTCCTCATAAAATAATAATTGAACTGCCTTTTGACTTGGCAATTCCACTTCTGGGATTACATCCTAAGAAACTTGAAACAGCAATTCAAAAGACCTATGCACCCAAATATTCATAGCAGCACAATTCATAACCAAGTGCTGGAAACCACCCAAGAGCTCATCAGGAAATGAATGGATCAAAAAACAATGCTATATTTACATGATGGAATCTTACACAGCAGAAAGAAAGAAAGAAGGATCTCTCTCCTACCCTTTGTGACAGTGTGGATGGTACTGGAGAACATAATGCTAAGTGAAATGAGCCAGGTGGGGAGGGACAAATACCATATGATCTTACCTATAAGTGGATCCTAATCAACAAAACATACAAGCAAGCAAAATATAACCAGAGACATTGAAATTATGAACAGACTGACAGTAACCAGAGGGGAGGTGGGAGGGGATATGGTGGGGGGAAATGGGGAAGGTTTTTCAGGAACATATATAATGGGCACATGGAGAAAAATGAAGGGGCATAGGACTGAGGGTGGAAGGTGGGGATGTCTTGACTGAGGGGAATGGTTGAGGAAAATTGAGGCAACTTTACTTGAACAGCAATAAAAAAAGAAAAAAGGAAGAAAAAAAGAAAGTCTGTACAGAGTAATATGTCATCTCCAAACGCTGAGAGTTGCCTTTCCTTTTTATTTAGATGCATTTTATTTTTTGACTGCTATGTCCAAATATTCCATTATTATTTCTAGTAATAGTAATGAGAGTAGACATTTTTGACATGTTTTTGACCTTTAAAAATGTTTTCATTATTTCACCATTGAGTATTATGTTAGCTGTGAGATTGTCATATATTTCCTTTATCAAGCTCAGATCTTTCTTTCTATTTGCATTCTTTTGAAATATGTTTATTAGTAATGCATATTTAGTTATTGAAAGGGTTTTCCTGTCTCTCAAACAATCGCATGATTCCTTCTTTTGGTTTTTGATATGATGAATGACACTGATTGTTTGCTGGATGTTGAGCCATTCTTGCATCACTGGTAGAAAGGAAGAGAGGAAGAGAGGGAAAGAATCATCAATGTGTGAGAGAAGCATGGATCGCTTGCCTCCCACACTTACTCAACCTAGGACCTTGCCTGCATTCTGGGCAGGTGCCATGACTTTGAAGTGAATCCCTGACTTTTAATTTTGGGGATGATGCCCAACCCACTGAGTCACACTAGTCACGGTTCTTCTTCAGATTTTTTGTTATTTCTGTATATGAATGTTACAAATCTTGGCATTTTACCGTTGAATTTCAATACCTCTGTAAATTTGTTTTATGAATTGTATCCATTTTGTTGCTTGATTATCTTAGATTTCTCTGTCTCTTCTGGTATAAGCTGCAAAAACTGACTAACATTTTTTTCCTTCTTTTTAAT
The DNA here is from genome assembly GCA_004027475.1 of Anoura caudifer. Lineage (NCBI taxonomy): Eukaryota > Metazoa > Chordata > Mammalia > Chiroptera > Phyllostomidae > Anoura > Anoura caudifer. Next base: position 4,496 of record PVKU01017113.1, on the reverse strand, counting down.
TTTTTTTTAATTTTAATTGTTGTACAGTTTTCTGTCTTCTACTCCCATCCCAGGCCACCGTCCCAGCCCTCCCCAGCTCTGTCCCATTTAGACCCCCCCTAGCTTTTGTCCATGTGTCTTTTATACTTGCTCTAAACCCTTCACCTTTTCCCTTGAAATTCCTACCCCTCTCCTCTCTTGATATCAATTTCAGTGTCTTTGATTATATTATGTTTGTTTGTTTATTCTGTTGATTAGGTTCCTGTTAAAGGTGAGATCATATGCTATTTCTGTTTCACTTTCTGGCTTATTTCGCTTAGCATAATGCTCTCCAGTTCCATCCATGCTGTCATGAAGGGTAGGAGCTCCTTCTTTCCTTCTGCTACATAGAATTCCATTGGGTAAATGTACCATAGTTTCTTGATCCATTCATTTCCTGATGGGCACATCAATTGCTTCCAACACTTCGCTATTGTAAATTGTGCTGCTATGAACATTGGGGTGCATAGGTTCTTTTGGATTGGTGTTTCAGGGTTCTTAGGATACAATCCTAGCAGTGGAATTGCTGGCTCAAAAGGTAGATCCATTTTTAGTTTTCTTACAAAATTCCATACTGCTTTCCATAGTGGCTGTACCAGTCTGTAATCCCACCAACAGTTCACTAGGGTCCCCTTTTCTCCACAACCTCTCCAACACTTCTTGTTTCTTACTTTGTTTATGATGGCCATTCTGACTGGTGTGAAGTGGTACCTCATTGTGTTTTTAATTTTCATCTCTCTGATAGCTAGCAATATAGAGCATCTTTTCATGTGTCTCTGGATTCTCTCTATGTCCTCCTTGGAGAATTGGTTGTTCAAGTCCTTTGCCCATTTTTTAATTGGGTTGCTTGTCTTCTTAGAGTGGAGTTGTGTAAGTTCTTTATATATTTTGGAGATTAAACCCTTGTCTGAGGTATCATTGGCAAATATGTTTTCCCATACATTTGGTTCTCTTTTTATTTTAATACTGTTTTCTTTAGCTGTGCAGAAGCTTTTTATTTTGATGAGATCCCATTTGTTTATTCTTTCCTTTATGTCCCTTGCTTTAGGGGACATATCAGTAAAAATATTGCTGCATGAAATGTCTGAGATTTTCCTGCCTACATTCTCCTCTAGGACTTAAATGGTGTCACAGCTTATATTTAAATCTTTTATCCACCTTGAATTTATTTCTGTGTATGGTATAAGTTGGTGCTCAAGTTTTGGAGTTTTTTGGCACATAGCTGTCCAGTTCTCCCAACACCACTTGTTGAAGAGGCTACTTTTACTCCATTTTATGTTGCTGCCTCCTTTGTCAAATATAATTGACCATAGAGAGTTAGGTTTACTTCTAGACTCTCTGTTCTATTCCACTGGTCCATGTTCCTGTTTTTGTGCCAGTACCAGGCTGTTTTGATTACAGTTGCCTTGTAATACAGTTTGGTGTCAGGCATTGTGATCCCTCCTATTTTGCTCTTCTTTCTCGAAATTGTTGCAGCTATCCAAGGTCGTTTATGATTCCATATAAATATTTGAAGTGTTTGTTTTATGTCTGTGAAATATACCATTAGTACTTTAATAGGTATTGCATTGAATTTGTAAATTGCTTTGAATAGTATGGACATTTTGATGATGTTAATCCTTCCGATCCATGAACATGGTATATGTTTCCATTTCTGTCTTCCTTGATTTCTTTCCTCAGCATAGTGTAGTTTTCTGGGTACAGGTCTTTTACCTCCTTGGTTAGGTTTATTCCTAGGTATTTTATTTTTCTTTTTGCTATATCAAATGGGATTTTTTTCTTGACTTCTGCTTCTGCTCTTTCATTGCTGGTATACAGAAATGCCTTTGATTTCTGGATATTGACTTTGTATCCAGCTGTTTGGCCAAATTCATTTATTAGGTCAAGCAGCTTTTTGGCCAAGTCTATAGGATTTTCTATGTACACTATCATGTCATCTGCAAACAATGATAGCTTTATTTCCTCCTTTCCAATTTGGATGCCTTTTATTTCCTTTTCTTGTCTAATTGCTGTGGCCAATACTTCCAATACTATATTGAATAGAAGTGGTGAAAGTGGACAACCTTGTCTTGTTCCTGATCTTAGTGGAAAAAATTTTAGTTTTTGCCCATTGAATATGATGTTGGCTGTACGTCTCTCATATATGGCCTTTATTATGTTGAGGAATCCTTCCTCAGTTCCCACTTTGCTGAGTGTTTTTATCATAAACGGGTGCTGTACCTTATCAAATGCTTTTTCTGCATCTATTGATATGATCATGTGATTTTTGTCTTTGCTTTTATTTATGTGATGTATTTTATTTACTGATTTGTGTATGTTGAACCATCCTTGCATCCCTGGGATGAATCCCACTTGGTCATGATGTATGATCTTTTTAATATATTGTTGGATGCGGTCTGCCAGTATTTTGTTGAGGATTTTAGCATCTATGTTCATCAGCAATATGGGCATGAAGTTTTTTTTGCTTGTTATGTCTTTATCTGGATTGGGGGTTAGAATGATGCTGGCTTCATAAAAAGAGTTTGGGAGTTTTCCATCATTTTGGATTTTTTCGAAAAGTTTGTGAAGGCTAGGGGTTAGCTCTTCCTTAAATGCTTTGTAAAATTCTCCTGTGAAACCATCTGGTCCTGGGCTTTTGTGTGTCGGGAGTTTTTTGAATAGTGCTTCTATTTCCTTGGCTGTTAACAGTCTGTTCAGGCTTTCTGCTTCTTCTTGATTGAGGTTTGGGAGATTATATTTTTCTAGGAACTTGTCCATTTCACCTAAGTTCTCAAATTTCTTGGCATACAGTTCTTCATAGTAATTTCTTACAATCCTTTGTATTTTGGTGGTGTCAGTTGTAATCTCTCCTCTTTCATTTCTGATTGTGTTTATTTGGGTCCTCTCTCTTTTTTTCTTGATGAGCCTGCTTAATGGCTTGTAAATTTTCTTCATCTTTTCAAAAAAACAGATCCTGGATTCATTGACCCTTAGAATTGAGCTTTTAGTCTCTATGTCATTTAATTCTGCTCTAATCTTAGTTATTTCCTTCCTTCTACTTGCTCTGGGCTGTCTTTGCTGTTGATCCTTGAGTACTTGTAGGCATGGAGTTAAGTTGTTTGTTTGAGATGTTTCTCTCTTTTTTAGGTAGGCCTGTATTGCTATGAACTTCCCTCTAAGGACTGCCTTTGCTGTGTCCCATAAATTTTGGGATGTTGTGTGTTCATTTTCATTTGTATCCAGAAACTTTTCATTTCCTCCCTAATTTCATTCTTGACCCATTCATTGTGTAATAGCATGCTATTCAATCTCCATGACATTGAGGACTTTGTGTTTTTCCCCTTGGGGTTGGTTTCTAGTTTCAGTCCCTTGTGGTCCGTGAAGATTCTTGGTATGATTTCAATTTTCTTGAATTGATGAGGTTAGTTTTACGACCTATCATGTGGTCTATCTTTGAGAATGTTCCATGTGCATTTCAATAGAAAGTGTATTTAGTTTCTTTGGGATGAAGGGCTCTATATATATCAGTTAAGTCCATTTCATCTAGGGTGTCATTCAATGCCACAATATCTTTGTTGATATTTTGTTTAGAAGATCTGTCCATTTTTGACAGTGGGGTGTTAAAATCCCCTACTATAATTGTGTTGCTGTCAATATCTTTCTTGAAGTCCTCTAAGATTTTTTTTTATGTACTTTGGTGCTCCTATGTTGGGTGCATACATATTTACAATGTTTATGTCTTCCTGTTGGATTCTTCCCTTCAGTTTTATGAAGTGACCTTCAGGATCTCTCTTTATGGCTCTTCTTTTGAAGTCTATTTTGTCTGATATGAGTATTGCTACCCTGGCTTTTTTTCCTGTCCATTTGCTTGGAAAATTTGTTTCCCACCCTTCACTTTGAGTCTGTGTTGGTCTTTTGTCCTGAGGTGGGTCTCTTGTAGGCAGCATATGTGTGGGTCATGTTTTCTTATCCATTCAGCTATTCTATGCCTTTTGATTGGAGCATTTAATCCATTTATCTTTAAGGTTATTATTGATAGGTACTTATTCATTGCCATTTTTGTGCCTGTGTTCCTCTGCCTCTCTTTCTCCTTTCCTCTCTTTCCTTAAAGCAGGCCCTTTAGTATCTTTTGCAGAGCTGGCTTGGTAGAGGTGTATTCTTTTAGTCTTCTTTTGTCTGGGAAGCTCTTTATTTGGCCTTCTATCTTGATTGAAAGCCTTGCTGGGTAAAGTAGTGTTGGTTGCAGGCCTTTGGTTCTCATTACTTGGAATATTTCTTGCCATTCTCTTCTGGCTTGGAGTGTTTCCATTGAGAAGTCAGATGCTAACCTAATCGGGGCTCCCTTGTATGTTACTTCTTTTTTCTCCCTTGCTGCCTTTAAGATTCTCTCTTTGTCTTGGAATTTTGCCATTTTAATTATGATGTGTCTTGAAGTGGGCCTCTTTGGGTTCCTCTTGATTGGGACTCTCTGTGATTCCTGGATTTGTGTGACTTTTTCT